>JACATO010002582.1:0-25619 GCA_018389105.1 Nautilus pompilius
AATGTTTAAAGATCAAATGAAATAATCGTCTATGGTAACATTTTGGATTTTATTCTCATTTCATTGCAACTCCAGTTTCTGTCTGTCCTGTTTGGTAGGGATGGGTAAATACGAGACAACGGGTCACTAGCTGATTGAACCTTGTAGTACGGATGGATTCCCCTATCAAACTGAGTGGAGATTTATCAGTGGTTTTAGAATTATGTGAGCGTTTACAAATTTCCATAGTTCAGATTCCAGTCAGGACTGGCTCAGTTAGGTGTACTCCCCTAACATGGTTTCTCCTTGCTCTTCATCAGCCAGATGAGTGGGTTTCCCTGAAGAGTTCTTACAGGGCATTCTGGGTATGTGGTGGATGTATACCTAAATAACCTGCTTGGTTACCAGGGCTGATCCCCACCCCTTTCTCTTTAAGCCTTTTTGCTGTGAGATATCCCTAGACCCTAAAATGTCAGACCAGAGTTTTCCAAATTAAATACATTTGTACAGCTGACCAGCCTAGATTGTACAGATAGCGAAGACCCTGTTCATTCAGAGAGGAGTGACATTTCTGTTAGTGCCATACCTGGGATTTTGACGTTCTCTGTTTATTAGAAATTGTGAACAATTGATTTAATTAACCCGAGACCCTATCAGACACCTGGGCACTAAAGAATAATTTCAAAATAAATTTTAAAAGACTAAAAAAATGTATTAAGAAAACAAACAAAATTTAAACATTTTTTTAAAATAGTTTACCAGGCTTTCATGCTGACAGATTTTCATGATATAAATTGTTCTGTTTCTCTTGTGGACCGACTTGTGCTTAACTGGTTTGCAGATTTAAATCTTGTTCATATACTGCTAAACATGCACTTACCTCAATCAAACTTAGTTGTCTTTAATAACAAAGGTAGGCTGGAATCATTCTGCCTTAACCTTGATGTTTGGTTTAACTTTTCAACTGATAAAGAAGGGGGCATAACTTTGTGATTTCAAATTCCAAAAGAGAGTTTTTACATTGGAAATCTTTCTGAAAATTTATATATATAAAGATATTTCAACAAAAAATTGAAGTTTACATTAAACAAATTACTATAGTATTTTCATTTTAGATTTTGTGTAAATTATTTCCACACCCCAAACAATTGGTTTATTACATAAATAATCCTAAACAGTTAAAATAAATTACCTCCCCTGCATGGTTTTTTATTATGCAAATGTTTATGGTTGATACTATTTTGTTTCTTTAATATATGAGTTAACTTTCATGCTTAATTTGTATATACTGTTCAAATAAATGATGAAATAGTGTTTTTTGCCTATATTCTGTTGTATCCCAGTAGTGTAATTTCAGAAGTAGCATAATATAAAATGCCCATCATTTGTGCTTCAGATTTCCCATTCAAATCTGAGCTCTACTACCGCTTGAATATGCATATGTATTTTGTTTCATATTTTTAATAATCTGAGCTTTTTGATGGCTGATTTTTTGTGCTTGTTGACTTCTGAGCTGAAGAACTGCAGGGCTCCTAGAATTTTTTTTCTTTCACTCATTAATTATCGTGCATGTAGCTCATCTGCCACACCCTACATATTCAGACCAATATCTCTATGGTAGATTACAGGCAGACACTTGTACACATCTGTAGCTTTAGGAGGGCACAGGTCATTCATCATGAGACTGGGTTTGTTTCGCAGCAAAGAGATCTATCTTGAGACAATGCACATAGAGGTAACAATACCTTGCAGATTGGTCTATTTAGGTTCAACCTTTCCAAAATCACTTTGCAATGGCAAGTTTTACTACCAACAATGTTCCTTGACTATAGATCAAATATTTGCAACCAACTATGGGAAACTGGACTCCAAGTTCAGTGACCTGTTTAAGAGACGCCATCTTAATGCAGGCACATAGAAGGGCAGCACTTTTCACAGTTAACTTATAATTTTTTCTTTGAAGAGCTAGGCAAGGATGCCATACATTTGCCATACAAACTTCGTACAGATCACTGGAAACTTGATAATTATTTGTACAGGGCTCCAATGCCATTCAATTTCTTTTGTGAATGCAGACCGAGGACTGCAAAATAATGCTTATCTACATTCTGTAAGAATAGCACCACCAAGCAAACAACATCCAAGTCCCGCTTTGGCTATCAGGATCATCTTCTGACCTTTCTTCCAATGAACACTTGTGAAGCAGCTGGAGAAGTGCTACAGGAAGAGCACCAGAACATCCCCAAAATGCTAAATCTGTTCAAATGTGCACAAGTAAATTGTCAGCCTAAGTAAGTTGAATCTTTCAGAAAAATAAGCTCATAATCAAGTGAATACATTTTTGTTCATTTAACTTTCTTATTTGAAATACAAATTGCCAAAATAAATTTGTGCATTATTTATTTTGAACATTGTATAATAATTTACCCTTAATAGTTAATGACTGCAGTTTGCTACACTTGTTTTTGTTGTTTTCTTTTGTTTTACTTGAATGATTGAAAATGTTCAGCAATGGAGAAAGAATAGCCTAAGTTCCGCATGCAGATTGAAAATTTTAAGATTATGTTCTTCTACACCGCTTTAAAATCTTTAAATTAATTATTTTGTTAAATGCCATTTACTCAATTAGACAATAGCACTGCCAGAGAGTTGGTGAAGTTTTTTGTTTAGTTTATAATTAGTAATTAATTAATTGGGCAGTACAGTGCTGTGTTGAAGGACTGGCTTCCCAGTTTGTCATACCTCTTGGTTTTCTTGCTCTTTCTCTCACCAGTCACCATTTAGGTTTCCACTCTCATGAATAATTAGGGGTTCTAGTAGGAATTTTCTGTGTACTAGGCATGTGACTGACCTCCGAACCCTGTTCTCCTCCACTTGGTTTAGGAAAATGTCTCTTTAGTGGATTCCTTATGCGCTTATGTCGATGCATTGGTTTGAAGAGAAGAACGACGAGAATAGCAATTATGCTTTGTTGTTTTTAATTTTTGGCGAGTAAGTTAAATAATTATGTATTTTTATTTTAAAAAATAAATTTTGAAAATACCCAGTACTTGGCTATTATTAGGTATGCACAGGTATCCTATTAATTCTTTTTTAAAGTCAGAAGCCAATCAAGCTATTTATAATGTAATCATTGTTGCAAGTTAGTCTTTAGAAATGTAAAGGATACAAAGAGAAACATGTATAAACATAGCTACATTACTGAACAGCCAAATATCTAATAGCAGATAAACATGGCGTCAAAGTCGGTATTGTCTTTTCTTTATCTTTGGCTTGACAATATTAACAGTAAGGAATGCAGAACTGTATGTAGTTTTAACATATATTGCTGCTGTTTATGACATGGTTTCACTGCTAAAATTTATCATCATAAATCTTCTAATGGATTTAACAAATAATTAAATACGTTCATAGTACACTTTGGAGATTGCCATCATATGTTTTTTGAGATCTTCTGAAGCGAGAGAAGAACAAGTGATGTCAGAACTCAAGAGGAAAACCAGGGAGCACGCCATCCTGCAGAACTGTCAAATTCCACTCAGCATTATGCACAATTACGACGTGATGCACTAAAAGGTAGTTTGTGATCATCTTGGCAGGTGAGCTATGGTGATGTCGGTGCTAATTTGAAAAGTGTTGAATATTTCCTCTTTTGTTAATTAGGTGAAGTAATCTTTTCTAAAGTTTTTGTTATAGTCAATTTTTTTAAACAGACTTGGTATTAGTTTGTATTTTGTTTTACTTGATACAACTTAATAAAAATGCATTCTCATACGTTTTACTTACAGCAAAATTTACAATGAGAAGAAAATATTTATCTTTAAGAAACTAGTGAGTGGAAAATGTAAGAATCTGCTTAAAACCCTAGGAAATTTAATTAAGTTTTAGTACCTATTTCTGCTTTAGTTTAATGTTTTATGTAATTATTTACAACTAATCGTCCTTTATTTTTGGTTTGTTACTGCTGTTAAATCCAACATATTTTGAGTCTTTTTTAAAAAATCCTTCGATCTTTTGCAGAAAATGTGTGTCAGGTTATTCTGAAATGTAGCCAGCACAGAGGCAACATATGTTTTTTTTGCTTTTGTTTTTCTAAATAGCTAAACCCACCTTACTGTTATTAATTCAATTTCCTTCTCTGTAGATTTAGCAAGCTTCTGTTAATAGTTCTCTTCTTTTCTTCTCTGTAGTCAACTACTAAAATTTGAAACTTTTCCCAATTGATAGCATGCAGTTTGCAGGGAAGCAGATAACTTAATTCTGTTTACCCCCAGACCAAGGATGTTCACTGCTGCGGGTGACTTCATTCTTTAACTCTGAGCACCATGTTTCGTGGCAGTGAGCGAAGCTGTTGACGGATACCATACTTACATAATAGTAAATACCTGCAGTTATATTAACTGTTAGAAAAGGAATTACTCTCCTTATTTCTTCTTTCACTCTTATTGGCGGTTCATAAACCAGCCTTCTATAATTTAACATATTCATAAGTCTGTTATTACTATGTTGAAAATCATTCATGAATATTCTTGGATTCCTTCATCCCAATTATTAATATTCATTGTTGGCCAAAACTATTTCATTACCGTGTTTGTAAACATGCATTTTGACATAATAAAGCCAATTAAGCACAGTGTTGATATTCATATGACCTCTGTAAAGTAGGTAGTAATTACTCAGGAAAGATCAGCGGTAGAGTAATAAAGCTGCCAACATTTTTCAGTATGGTTTTCATTAAAGAATATTATTTTAACGGTGTTCATGCCAGGAAAAACAGAACTTACATTCAAATGCTACATGCTCTGGTAGAATTCATGGAAAGTCGTGAGTTCCAAGTTGAGGTTACAGATGTAAACATTGACTTTGAATTATCAGTTCGCAATGCTTTTGTGCATGTTTTTGGAAATGATATTCAAGTAAATTAAATTACTGCCTTTTCCATTACACAATTACCAGAGGTGGCATTTTCCATAAATCTTTCCATGTATTGTGTAGAGCTGGTAAAACAAACGTGGACATGTCAAAAGTGCCATCTGCATACCAATGTGAACATGTAGACAACTGTTGCAAGAATGGTTACGATGAAAATATCAACATTCTCTGTGGATCGTCAGTCCCAATGTCATGAATTAGCCATTGCTCTTCTATTGTAGTGGTAAATTGTCCTTGAACATCAATCTCAGACAATGTGGTTGGAAGTTCAGGAAGTTGTCTATTTCTTTCCTTTCGGATAATACAGATAATACGTTTTAGGTTTGAGATGGTAGGAAGCAGTGGTAATGATGAAGCTGGTGACTGGCAGCAGGAGCTTCTGATGTGGACTTTGCCTTGTCTTTAATCTTCTGGAGCCATAAGCACATTCATTCTTTCAGTTCCTGCATGGTTGTGTTCTGAGTATTTCATCAATTCTGTGTTGTTACATGAAACAAACTGGCTTGGACATTTACGGTTTTCACAGCGCCAGTAAGTTGTGTTTTTCCATGTCCGATTTTTGGCATAATAGTATCCGGCATTGCGAAGTTTGTCTCTACCTCATTTTGTTTTGACAAAGTTTATACTCTCAGCCAGTAGTGCTTCATCTTTTAAAATATCTTACTTAAAATTTTTCTTGATCTTCATCTACTCCTATCTCTACTACACATGATGAAGTTGTGCTAGCACGTACTTATACACAGCAGAACTCATGTAATGCGCCTTCGCGTAAGCCACCACTTTGTAATCCGCCTTCTCTTGTATAGTCCGTTCAGATTTTCTAAGTATCGCATGTGATTCAGCTCGTGTAATCCGCCACCTTTTAGCTGGTCCCTCGGGGTGGTTGATTATGCAAATTCTACTGTATATGCAAATCTCAAGTCACTCACTCAGTTGATTTGAAAATACGTTCTTTTGTAAAAAATAAAATCTCGAAATTCACTGAAGTAAAATAATTCTTGTTTGCTTCTTTCTGTTTTAGATAAATTAAATAACTGAGTTGAAAATGCAGTGGTCAGTATACAAAATGACGATTTTGTGACAATTACCCTTCCACTATGGTTGAATTGTATTCAGCAATTGTCATTAGTTTAGAACACTGTTTGCTTCACGCTTGGCCAAATATACACCAACCCTGTTTTAACAATATTAACCCTGCACTGTGATTAAGTCCTGTCCAGTCATTGTGTTTAGAATAATTTAAAATTAGATAAAATGCCTGTAGTGGACTAAAGTGTTTGTAGGCCAAAGTGATTAAGACTAAAGTGCTGTATCCCATGTCACCCGTGACTAGAACCCAGTAGGAGAAAAGTACAGTTACAACCATGATGACTAAATACATCGCTAACTTGGCTCCTTCCAGACAAATTTATGAGCTGCTGTGGTAAAAATGATCTCTGTCAGCACTTTGCTGCTGTAGAAAAGAATTTTAAGACCAAATGAACAAAAGCAGATGTTTAGCCTCATTGAGAACAGTTGACAGAAATCATTATTCAGACTCCAAAAGTAGAATGGTTTAGAGAATTAAGATTATATGATTTACAGAAAATATCGAAGTTTTAAAAAATGTTGACTTTATCAATAAAAACAGAATATAAATATGCATCACAATATGCAATGTATCCTCCTCTTGTTTACTCTTTATTAAGAGTATTCTAAGCATGCTTTCTTTATAAATTATTATTTTAAAGTTTATTTATTCATTTTAAATTGTTTTAACTGCTGATTTGGTTTTGTTGTTTCTTGTCAGTGATATCTTAGGCATTATTATTCAAATTTACTTGCTAAGCAGTGGTTAGTGTTAACCTTTATGGTTAATATATTCCTTGGTTACCTCTCTCCTCTGATGATAAGTTACTTTTATGTCATCTTTAATGATTGAAGTATTAAACAAAAATAAAACAGACTTCCTGTGTTATTTGTATAACATTAATTATCTCTTCATAAGCAACATTTAGAGAAATTTGTTGATTCTATTTGTCAGCTGTCATTAACCCTTCACCTGCAGTAATCATAACCCCTGACACACGGCTACCTGACTCATTCAAACAACACACCCCCTCACAGAAAACTCAAATAATGTGGGGGGTCAATACTGCATATATTTAAATGCACCTCATTTTAAGGGTTAATGCTCATATATATGTCCAGTCTTTTGTGTATATTATTACTCTCTCTTACTCAGAACAACTTTTTTTTTTACAGATGATAAATTACAGTCCAAACTTCAGTCATAGACTGTCTTTTATATTCGTAACAAAAACATCACTTTAAATTAATTTGCAGTTTCAGAATACATTCTGCTTACAAAAACAAAAAATTCTAGGCTACAAAAATGCATTTTGTTAAATTTATTCCATAACTTGTTTTTCACTGAATGTGAAATTTTTGTCTCGATGAAATTTTAAAATAGATGAAATTAATTTATGTATTTCAGATTATATCAAATCCATCTCATATCGTATTAACATATTAGAGATGAAATTATCTATCTTAATTATTAAATATAATTAGACAATTAGATACATATAAACTTTAGAGCTCTAATTAAAAATCTCATATCAGCAAACCTATAATTAATATAAGAAAAACTTCTACACTACTATAAATGTTTCCAGATTGCAAAATTTCATACTGATTGAATTCATCTAAAATATGTTCATCACAAAACTCAATCAGACAACAAAGAACCTGATTATATCGATGCTTCTATTACACAGTCCAGTGGTAGTCTACTGCTCTGCTAGGTTGGTTGCTCAAGTTTGAATCCAGCTCAGGGCTGGCTGACTTTGGCATACCTTTCTTGAGTTTTTTTTTGTTTGTTTTTAAATTACCAGCCGATGGTGTAGGTTCCCTCATATCTAAAGCATGAAGAATTCTATTAAGGCCTTTTCTTCCAGAGAATTGGTGGTGGTGCCAAATCTGCAGTGCTTTATATTAGACAACTGCAACATTACATTTCTCCATATCATGGTTGTTTCCTTTGTAGACATGGAAATACAACACCCATAACAAATTAGGCATTTGAATGAAGCCGCCTCAATGTTTTGTCATGGATAAAGTCGTACATAACTCAAACCGTTGTAGTAAATCTTATTTACTGGACGCCATTGGCAAAACTAAAGTACTTAACACTGTAGTTTTTACTAACCTTTATCACCGTAATGTTTGTTATGAAAGTATTGATGTTTCCGGAGATGTTTCCTGTCTCTGTCCTGAAAGAAACTATTGGTTTTGCCTAGATAACTTTCATTGACAATAATGGTGCCAATGCTACTTATAATTCTTGATATTTTGGCACAGGCTGGATTTAAATTCTTGAAGTACTGGTTGCTTAGGTCATATCATGTTTAGTGTAGGAATTGGCTGGCTTAGTGCTGCATTGTGGAAATATTTATTTACCGGATAGAAACTAGTTAGAGATTCTTTACAGTTCAACTTTCGTGCAGTTTTAACATCTATAATATTCTGTAATAGCCTGCATTGGTCATTAACTTCAGTAATACACGCATTCAAGTGCCTGGCTGAAGAAAAAATCTAGGTACAGTTTTGCTGAAATTGGCTGGTTACCTTCTGTGATAGAAAGTTTGCCATGGAGTGTTTTTTTTTTCTGTTAAAGTCTGGTGGAAGGACATTAACACCTGTTAATAGTGGCCATTATTTGTCTGGTAGATTTTAAGTGACCCAACAATTTTGAAACTATTTCTCATCTAACTATTTTTTACACCGCTAATTGGTCGCTAGTACAGAAAATAGGATGAACATTTTATTTTGAAAAAAATGAATGGCAGAAGCAATCTGTAAATCCCTTTAACCCCAAAACATATGGTGTTCAATTGACATCTGGTCCGCAATATTTCTTAAATGTCTTTGCAATAACAATGAACTAATAGCCAGCAGCTAGTTTTTCCAAAATGGTTGTGTTTATATGTAACCACTTAGTTCTAGCTATTACTGATTTTCCTCCAAACGATTTGGACAATTTCCTACAGCATTCTAAGGTTAAAATGTCTTTTCTCAAAGAATATGTGACTACATACATACATATATTTATTGTTGAATTTAAACTATTTGTAATTGTTTCCACAGGAGACATAGACTCACACCGTTTTTGTGTAATTTATTAGGAATGACTATTATTCACAAGTGTTTCTTCTTTAAAATATCTGTGTGTATATAATTAGGAGGTATGCTGCTACATCTCTTAATCTGTAAAATTGTGTTTTTTCTTGCAAATGGATTGCTGGCCTGAAAGTAAACATTTATCTTGTAGCATCTTGTTTTATGCTGTAAAAGTATTTTTATTATAATTTTGTGATAAGTTATTGTTTTCTGTCTCTGCCTTTTAACATTTGAATTTCTCACTGTGCCATGTTGTTGGCTTTTTTTAAAAAAAACATAATCTTTAACCCTTTGAAGAATAGATTTTATAAATTACTTGCTCAGCATAGGATAGGGGGAGTTTGTTTTTGTTTCTTTTGCTGGGAGAGAGTTTTAGGAAAAAACAAAATCACTTTACGAAGTTTTCTTACATTTAAATCCTGTAGCCTAAAAACCTTAGAAACATATAATTATGGGGATGTCAGTACCCACTCCCTGTAAAAATATGGGCATACTTTTGAAAGAGGGAGTTAACTGTGATGACCGAGAGCAGAAGTGATTGTTGTGACCTGAGCTTCTTTCGTCTGAAATAATTACCATATTCGGAATTTGTATCCACGGAAACTTTCTCGGTCTGTCTGTACCTCGGTATTCTAGCCACCTGGTTTATTACTGGTGCCGGTATTCTCTAATGTATCCTGTCATCATTGATGCCATCATTACAACAAGATCGCTGATCCCATGACCCCAGACACCAGACCCCTCCGTCCCCGGGGACCTCTGTGTGGGCCGAGGCGGTTCGTACAGGACGGACTCTCTTCCGTGTGAACGGACCTTTGTGTTTACAGCGAGTATTTGGCCGGGGCTGCCTGTCGACCCCTCCCACCTGCCGTTAATTCGCTATAAGCAGCCACGGCCCACATAAATAATTCGGTAGGTAAACAATAATAAAGTAAAGAAATAAATTACCCTGTTTGCGGGAGGAGTAGTTTCATGCAGTAGGTCTCGGTGCCGTTCACACCTCTGAACAGAGCTCACAGCTCCATCGTCTCGTCCACCTGATCCTAGGATTACGTCTGGTGTTTTCTCTATTGCAGCATCGGGTTACACGGAGTGGTGATGGATGAACCGTCCAGCATCTTCCTCTTCACGGAGATTAATGTAATTCTAAGATTGATGTAGGCACGAGTGTCGTACCTGACGGATACTGCAGGAGAAGTCGGACCAGGGATGTCTAAGGACCCTTATTCCTTACTCTTCTGTCTGCGCCCCTCATCTCTCTCTCTGCCAAACCAGTTCTGGTCACCTGTCTGCTCTGCCTTTGGAGTTCAATGATGACTTCCTCTACTTGAGATTTCTATGAGTAAAGACAACAAACAGGTAATACGACCGACAGGTAAAGGTTCAATATTTACGTCCAAGAACCACAGAGTGTATTGGAGACACAGTAACCTGTTTTCTCTCAGAACTTTGATCCTCCTCAGTGTTTGTGTGTAGAAGAAATTCTACTGCAGACCGAAGGAGGAGAGATGGCTGCTGACAACCGAGCTGATGGATTAATGAGATTCTATAGAATCACCGAGCTGAACAAAGACAGACCGTCTGACCAGCTATTACTTATTTCAGATAAGAAACAATGAAAGAAGAGAGGAACACAAATTATTTACTACATTTTTATTGCATTAATTAAAGAGAAAAAATTGTTTAATTTGAGTCATTTAATTATTTTGCAAAGTTTACAAGAAAGTACACTAGGCTAAAAAATATGTGGCTGTTTATTTCTGGATACCTTTCTTCTCATTCATAACGGACACAGTGAACATCTCAGGTAAATCTGACTTTTATGTTGATCCGACTGATTCTCAATCAGTGACGGTTTATGTCCGTGTGGCTGCCACAGAGGTGAGACTGATTATTAGTCGTGTAAGCTGACCACCATTTGTTTCAAATAAATCAGTCATCTCTCCGCACTTCTGAGCTCTGATCATCATCATCATCATCATCATCATCATCATCATCATGATTTGTTACTATTGCACCACATATCTTTCATCGTCATCCTGTCCCGGGCCATATTTTGGTGCATCCACAGGTGTAAAATAGGATAATTAATTATTTTAAAATATTAATTATTGTTTGGTGAAGGAGATCCATCAGGGGAGATCAGCGGTGGTTCAGTGCCAATGGGATATCGTCAGGACCCCTGTTGTTACATACAGCGGAGCCTGCAAGTAAGCAATGATTTCCAGAAATGTGTTGTCTGAATATTACCCGAATACCTTTAATTAGGTAAATTCCAGGTGTCACGTACGAAAGGTAACGAAGTAACTTTCTGAACACGGGCGCTTACCTTTTTATCTACTAATCAAAGACCCTGACCCAGTCAGCCTGAGACGGGGGAAATATTTCGGTCCTTGTTAATGTGACTATTTATCACACAGACTATTACTGTTTATACGCTCGATATCACCACGAGAGCCAACGATAAGTATTACAGGTATCCATTCTTTACTGATAACAGTTCGCTGTATCTTCTATTGTGGAGGTCTGTGGGCGCCATGGCTGCCCTTCTAAGTTCGAACTGTTTCGTTCAGAAAAATTCCGTGAACTAAATGTAAGACAGTTAATTCAGTGATATTTTAACACTTTGATGTACCAACTTCATCTGTGACGTATTTGTGAATAAATATAAGCGAAATATCGATTAGAATACGCAGAATTATGTCCCCTTGTTAAAGTTACTGTGTATAGTGAATACTCAGAGACGTTATAAAGAATTCATGGCTGGCACTGAGCTGGCAATAAATGTGAGAGACTATTGATGGGATCCATTTACAGATTGGAAAGAGTTCTGATAAGGTTCCTAAGGTTATGTATCTCACATAAGGACACGATCCCCGTTTTGTGGACCGTGGTTTTATCTAGAAGGATCCTCTGAGGAAAATACCAGGAGAGCGGATCAAATCCAAACCGGTGATAACGACCCCAGAGGGACGTCTCCCCAGTATCCGGACGGGTGATCGACTGCAGGGACGGCGCAGGGACCAGCTGGCTTCGGTTCTGGTTTAAAACGAGTTCTGCCTGCGCCCAGTCCACACGTCTTAAAACGGGAGTAGAAGAGAACAATGATGAGGGCAGCAGGGATGGATACACCTGTGTGCAGACGAACACCTGTAATGACTTACGGCCGGAGCGAATACCGATAACAGGATGATCGGCCACCATCAGTGATTAGGTATCGATCTTTCTAGAATCCATGGAGATGGCTAAGAAGTTTGTAGGGGGAGAGGGAGAAAATTAACCTTTACTGGGAATACCTGTAAATGTGCTGAGGATATTAAACTGATAACAAAGAATCGTAGGCATAAACTTCAATCTCTGATTAGCCAACTGGAATATAGAAGTCTCATATCTATTCTCCTGGCAGAGTTACCTCCTCCTACTTCAGGGTTCTTCCCGCGGACTAATTTACGGAAGTCGAATCAAAGTTGACCCTCACACGTCTGACGTAATTCACGAGCTCCTCTCCACTACTGGAGAACTGGCTCCCTCATCCCTGATGATGACTTTCTGGCTTTTTATGAGGTGAATAAATTTAATGTACGAGATGAAGATCGATTAAGTATGAATTTCTCTTTCTACATCTCATTTTATCATAGAATCATCAAGAACTTGTCGAGGAGAGAATTAATAATAATAATAATAATAATAATAATAATAATAAGATTTTCTACTCTTCAGAGATTTTGTTGTTTACCTTTTTGTGTTGACCTGATGTATTTCTGTCGAGGTCCGAGTCGCTGACATTTGGGATGAACTGGACCACAGTTTTTCCCTCTACATTTTGTAGAACCTGAGGACAAATTTAGCGAACGGTCAGTTGATGGGGAACTTACGGTGTGTTTCTTACCTTTGTGAGTTAGAACTTTTCTTACTTAAAACGAGTAATTTGTTATTATTATTATTATTATTATTATTATTATTATTATTATTAATTATTATATTATTGGCTGGACAGAGTTGGACAGGAAGGACCCAGGTCCCGTTATTCCAGTCCCCACCCACGTGTCAGCCTGGACCCGATACATTTAAAGAGGAAGTGGGTCCCTGGACCCAGTAAATAGATCTGCCCGCTCGCTGCCATCTGACAGGACATCAGTCCCCCGGTGGCCGGGAGGTCTGAGCTTGGAATACAATGACACTGAAGAACAGCGCAACAAAGACGACACCAGTTAGTAAATGTTTAGGGAAATAATGGGGTCATCATGTCGCAGACTTCTTGTCTCTCCACTGAATTTGTTATCACTGTTTTGGTATCTTAATGTTATTAATACCAAACTGGATATTGTCTGAACGACTCGTTCCTTTACCGAAATCCTGGCTGTAAACACAAGGATCAGTTTACACCGAACTAAGTCAATCCAGGGTCGCCCCCTTCTTTATTTACATACTGCAGGTCTCCCTAGAACGATGTCGGTGGAGCCGGAGAGCTCACCCGACAATACCTCCCTCCCTCTTCATCTGGAGCTGTAAGTCTCCCCTCCATGGACCCCGTCAGCGTCTGGTCAGTCGACGGTAAGGAAGAGACATTATTAGAGAATATGAAACAAGAACCTCATCAATTTTCGTTATCAGTTCCTCCCATTTACCAGATTCTTCCTGGTGTCTTCTTTGTTGCTCTGTTCTTCAGCCTGGATTTCGCTAAAGGAGCGAGTCTTTGAGACAATATCCAGTTTGGTATTAAATAACAATAAGCTACCAATTCAGTGATAACAAAGTCAGTGGAGAGACAGGAAGACAGCGACATGATGACCCCTATTATTTACCTAAACATTTACCAGCTCTACTCCATTTATTTAACCTGGAGAATTGTTGTACACCTCTACCACCTGGCAGGTAAACAGCGTTCATCCTCAACAAGTCTGCTGCGATATCACAAAGTGTGAACTCCTCGTCTCGTTGTCAAAAAATACCTGGGATTGTGCTGAGGTCTGATCGCCTTTAGAACTCCGACAGTCGATTGTATAGAGTAAAGATAAGCAGACAGAATATTTATGTCTCCTCCTGGCCAATGTCATGGAGACAGTTCTACCTCACAAACTGCTAAGCTCGGCTTGTAGAAGAGAACCGGCGACTGTGAAGTTTGTACTCTCATCTTTCTGTCTGCCATCTCTAATAATCTACTGGCTGTTGTTCAGGTATCTCCACATCAGGTCTCCTCCATCTTCTGATCAGCGACTACCTCCTGGAAGAAGAGAAGTACGTTTGATGAGATTCGTTTACCGAGTTCAAGTTGCATCATCCTTCATTATCGAGGTTGTTTAGATGAAGAATCATTTTGCTGTATCTACAGCGGTAGATGAATTTCCCCTTCATAACAACTGAACTGAAGGGTTAATCACTTTTCCTCAGGCAGCAATAGAAGAAGTTGACGAGAGACTCGGTCAGCAGCAGAGCTGATGATGATAGCTAACATCGTGAGAGATGTCTCTCTGTCCGTTAGCTACACTTTTAAAAGACATATCGATATATCGTAACCAATATCTGATCGATACAATCAAGGTGGCCGAAGTTGATTAGGTAAATTTATTTGCATAAATACTTCATTTACTCTCGGAACAGAAGATTTCTGTGGATCTGTTGACTTTGATTTATTTACGCGGTCACGTGACAGACTTTAGATTTTCATGTTCTAAGTCCTATAATTTCCTTCCTAATTTGGATCTGTAGATCATCATCAGCAAGAAATATCGATAGGGAGGACAACGAGTCTTTTGACTGAACAATTTGTCTATTTTGTGCAGGCAGGTATTTTAACCCTCCTACACTCCATTTCTCACCTTTATGCATCTTGTTTTTCGTTTAATTATTTTTTATATTTAAAAATCTCTGTGATCTTTAAAAGAAGCAGAAATATTAATATCGTGATATTTGCGAAGTTTGCTGTTCATTGAGCTCATTGGTTAGAACAAAGCAGATTTCACCTGTTAACGATTGTAAGACAGGTACCTCAGCCCTGTGGAAGAGTAAATCTCGCTAATTTGTAATCTACTGATTGGGGGACATCTCACCTGTGGCTGGTGGAATGAATGTACGGAGACAGAACAGCAGGTAATTTTCTCTTATTCACTCGGAATTCCCCTTTGACGTGAGGGCTGTGCACTAAATAGCTCGTGTGGGATCAAGGGGCTGCCTAATGTCACGTGATAAACATTAGTCCTGTTGATGAATGTAATATAGGTAAATTTTCAAATATTCCTCGTGGACAGAGAAAGTTCTATAAATTTACATTAAAATTGTGATAAAAAATTGTTAATTTTAGTAAAATTGTTTATGCGACATTGCTCCGAAACCAACTTATTTTCAAATTAATCTCTTCACCTGGTACAGGTAGACTGATTACACCTGAACTTGAAGAGAAATCTCCGGTCATTCTATCATACTGGAGGTAACTTTCGATGTTGTGCTGCTGAGGGCGAACACCTCAGGGTCCATTGGTAAGGGCCAACTTCCGGCCCTAAGTTCTGACTGAAATATAATTACAAATATCAAGATAAATTAAATATTTAAGAACCGTGTACATCATCTAAGAATTGTTCATTCCTAATAATAATAAAATAATAATAATAATAATAATAATAATAATAATAATATAAGATTAAAATCTCGTTCCCGTTAATCTGTTGTGAAGTCTTTGGGTTAACAAAGAATGGTGGATGTTGGTAAGAAGATGACAGAATAATGTCTCTTATATAAAGTACAGAACGGACAGGACCCAAGGAAGTGTTATTACAGGGGACACAACATGTTGTGACGTAAATACCCAGGGGACCCTGATCTTCTCGGTTACTGACCCCATCAGCTGAACCCGCCCTCTATTCCAGCTCTGGCGGAGAGACGGGAAGAAGAACTCAACATATCCAGCTGAGAAAATCAAGAGAATTTGATGCTCCTCAAATATTCATAATAAATCGGAACAGGACAATAATTAATATTCCCAAAGTAAAGACGACCGAACAAAATTATAATCCCCACTTCAATGTTTCCTTTGTTGTTGAAGTACCAAATGCCCTGATTTGACATCACGTGATCAAACCAAAACTGTCAACGCCCCAGCGAAAGTAACCGGATGAGGTCCCTTCTACTATCGACAATCAAACTTCCTTTTAAGGTGATGGCTGTAACAGGCTACGTGGACTGATATCAGCCACGTTTATAGAACAGCTGCTGAGGTAGACCAGTTGCCTTTTACGACTGTATTCGGACAGAATTAACGGAGATGTCTGTCTGCGACTTACATCTGGTCATCTTCTTAATCATCTACCTGTTTAACGGAAGATCGATAAGCGAAGAATCCCAGCTGAGAGTCGGTCAGAGACTCCTCCAGCTAGAAAAAGGTTTGAACGAAATGCGACAGGAACACAGAGAGCAGCTGTCTGCCATCAGGCGGGAGCTGGAGGAGAAAAGTAGACAAATATTCAGGTTAAACACGGACTTGGAGACGTTTAAAAGATCAGCAAATAAGGGCAGCCAGGTGATGGACGATCTACATCAGTGGACTGAGACAAATCTGGTGGAGATGCTCCCAGATTACATATCTATAAGAGGCGGCCTAAACGGGACGTCTCTCCATCTAACGGAACTGGAGACAATCCAAGTTTGCTGGACCGTTTACAAAAGTCGGTATTAAATAACACCCACTGGATTAACCAACTGTACTACAGAGGGATTAAGGGCATTTATAACAGTATAGGGGAAGACGTTGAGATACTGTATGATCAGGCGGATGACCACAGTTCAAAGATTATTCATCTGAATGCATCAGTTTTAGAAAATAGACGTAACCTGACGACACTTGCACTAAGACTGGACTTGATTACAGGTAAAATCTACTTTATTATGCACCTAACTTTGCAAGTTAATCTTTGCAGCTCATTACCTGTGACAGGTATTGCCCAGTGTAGATCTCTTTGGTTGGTGACCTGTACTTATCAGTGCTCTGACTCTTTCCGATGTGAGGCACTCGATGGATGCTGACAACAGATAGAAAGTTTAATTTTTGAAAATTTTAGTTTTTCAATGGATTTTAACGTTATGAATGCATATCTATAGGTGTGAAATGGTTTGAGAAATATTAATATTACACTGACACCCACCTATCTTAATGTAGGGGTGTCGGCTTGAAATTCACAATTCAGCCCTCAGGTCCATCTCTGTATCCAGGAATTTTAGAGTTATCCTACATTCAATGACCCCCCTCGTACCTTCCTGTTTCTATCCATTGAATAGCTTCAGCGGCATAAATTATTATTTTACCTGTAACATATTTTTAAAATCCCATCTGATTAATTAGCTGTAGATTGAATCTTTTAAATTCATTTTTCAGAAATAGATTGTGGCCGACCGGAAGACCACGTTCTTAACAGCACCCTGACGGCTGTAAACGGAACCACGTGGAGAACTGAGGCCACCTACACATGTGACAAGGGACATAACTACGTGTCTGGAAGCAACGAGTCCTGGTGTTCAGGAAACGGGAAATGGACAAAACTAGATATTTTTGTGCCAACGTATCTATTCCTTGTTTTCTTTACTTTGAATTCCGACCCTCAGTTTTTTGTATTTTCCTTTGTTCTCTTATTACTTATTTATTTTCGTGCTGCCTTCATTTCCATTTTACGGAACCAAAACCACAAAAGTCTGCTTATGGACTTCGTCTCTCCATCATGTAATTAACAATTTAAATATTTTTACCTGAACTGGAAAATAGTTGTCTTTAAAGTATTAATATGGCGATATTAAATGACTAATTGTATTTCTTTTCTTAAACTTTACTTGATTTAACTTGAAGAAATTTATTTATCACGCGACAATTTCCTGCCTTCTACAAAAGTAATCATTCTACACACTGCACATCACTGGATCTCACTGTCTATACACAGCTTGGGAAGTTAAATATTTATCTATCCTGGAAATTAGTTTATTTCATTACTGTTTTATTATTAAATAATTTTCTCTTATTTTTATAAATCAAGCAGCTGAAATTGAAGCCAACACGGATAAAAAAATCATTAGTTATGACAAATGACATCTCTGTTTGGCCATAGTTGTATTGTAGTAATTTTTAAAATCTCTAAAAAATTACAAGCACCTGACTTAGGTCTTCTATCTTGTAACAGTAATTACGTCGAATAGTTTCACAGATTTTCATACTGAATTAAATATTTCCAAATAATTAATTGAACTTCAAAAGAAGAATGGCAGCGACGGCTCACTAAATTAAACATTAAAATAAATCTAACGACAATTTGTAGTTGAGGGAAATTAAATTAAAATAAGGTTCTTATAAGAGTCAGACATCAGATATTTCGGCTCTCATCGTACAAGAGATGAACTGTACAGAGGAAACAGTCTGCCTTTTCTAATGTCGATCAGTCAACACCACAAACTCGTGAATACTTTTATATTTTTATTCTGTTATTCTTCAAATGTAGTAGAATGTATTTTTAGACGAAATGATTTAATATAATCTATAGATTCTAGTATAAATATTATTCTGAAAATTTACTCTGAAATTATGGTTTACAGTGACGATTCTGCCACAATATTAGTTACAGGTCCACTTGATCATCATTTAATCACTTCATTGTTATTTTTAATTGTTGACCTCCTTTTACCCCGTTATTGTTCTGTTGGTGAATAAACAGATCTACCTACGGTACTGATTGATTTGACAGATTGATTTTCACAAATATCTGAGGTCACAACTGATTGATTTCTTACTTTCATTTTCGTTCTGCAGTAATAGATTGCGGCCGACCGTCAGAGCACGTGCTCAATAGTACACTGGCGGCAGTGAACGGAACCACGTGGAGTAGCGAGGCCACCTACACCTGTGACATGGGACATAAATACGTTTCGGGAAACAACAAATCCAGGTGTTCAGGAAACGGAAAATGGACCAAACCAGATATTTCCTGCCATGTAGGTTTTTGAGAATTCTGAAATAAATTGTGAATCTTTCCTCCATTTCTCGTTTTGGATCTTTAACAGATTTATTAATAATTAATTGACTATAACAATAATTAACATCGTAATTTAACTGATTTCCGAGATCTCTCCTGTGGATGCAGTTCTCCCAGTTTGAGGTATGAAAGCTGTTATCTGTTCATAGTTTACATCTGACGAAATTCTGCTGGAGATCTTCATGATTTCCTCCTGTATTTAAGTGTCTGCTGCTACGGTGGAGAGAAACAGAAAAGGCTCCTTTATTTCTGTCGAGGTTTGTGTCCCTCAACTTTCTGGGGAATCGGCCCCGGGACATTTTACCTCTTATCTATTTAGGGGAAACCGGTGAGAATTCCAGCGGAAGGTCAGAGGTCGGGAACTGACGATACACAACATTGAGAAAACCTCGGGGCTTTGTTAACCAGTCATAATAATAATAATAATAATAATAATAATAATAATAATAATAATAATAATAATAATAATAATAATTCTTTAGATATTTATATTTCATATTATTTTGTTTTCCCGTTGCCATGGTGACCTGCGGAGTCGGTGTCGCGCGCCAGTTTTCTACTTCCGGCTGCCGTTTGGCCTCACGTGCTTTTTGTTTGAGAGGAAAAACAGAGCAACTTCAGAAAATAAGGGTCCAGATTTCTCCCTTATCAGCAACTTTCGGCCCCTAAAGACGGCTGGGGAGTCGTCCACCCGCCTCCTCCTTCAGTTTCTCCAGAATTCTCTCCATCCATTTGTAACCCAAGTTCATCGTGAAGACGCAGACGATCATCGCGTGAATTTTCCCGCCTTTCAACTTTGACCCTTTGAGCTCGATCGATAATTTATTATTATTATTATTATTATTATTATTATTATTATTATTATTGTTGTTGTTATTGTTGTTGTTGTTGTTGTTGTTTGTTGTTAATAGTTTATCGATCTACCGACCTACCGACGAAACTGATTTATTGGTGAATCACTTGTCTACGGTAGAATATTCCTCCGCCGATCGATCGATCGATCAGTCTGTCAATAACCGATGTTATTCGATCTGTTACAGACCCGCGGGGCTACAGGTTCAGCGACAGGGCTCAACTCTGGTACCGTGTGTACAGTGACAGGGGTCAGTGGAGGCCGTGGACCTCAGCAGCCGAGACCTGCAGGGACGAGGGAGGGACCCTGATCTCCTTAAACTCTCCCCCCAGAAGAGAACTGGTCGACTCCCTCATCAGGGAACACGGAACATGTGAGTGTAAGGAGGCTGTTTCTTGTTGCTAGGATACCGCCTCAGGGTATCTGCTCTCCACTCCACCCACTTCATATGATTGACAGGTGAGAACGGGAATGGGCGGGGTCGACGACATTTGTTTGTTGCCACCATGTAAACAAATGTCTGTTGTCATGGTAACAGTTGTTTTTCTTGTTTTCAGGGTCGTCCTGGGTCGGTTGTCGTAAGGAGGCAGGAAGATGGGTCTGGTCTGACGGTACAGAGGTGGACGGGACCGGATGGGGGCCGGGTGAACCTGAGTTGTGACTGTTGTGTTATCAGTATCGATCTCAGTTGAGGGGTTGGTACTGTGATCGATCTCCCCTACCCTTTATTTGTGAGCTGCTGCCGTAGTCCGCCTCACAGCCATCGTCCTGGTCTCCCGTCAGGAACACAAACGGTCCCCTTGTTCTCCCCTTATTTACCCTGACCCCACAAAGACTAGGAAAAGGGAATAAATAATAAAGTGAGGTAACAATCGAGTCGTCGTCGTCGTTCTCTTTACATCTCCGTTGTTGTTATCGTCACGATGACGAGAGAACCTGGTCATCCTCCCTCGGTCGACACCGGAAGGGGCCAGTGACCGGGGTCTGAGGGCACGTGCCCGTAAACAGGGGCCAGCTGTTTGGTGGGTGAACTGGTAGTTTTGACCGACTTCCGGGGACAGAAGACGTACAGCAGCTGATGTCTCCCTCCGTCCGACTGGAGGGGATATGGACCTGGGTAGAAATTAGGGCGGAAACCCCTAAATATCTGGCTGGGGACGTTCACCTTGTCACTGCTAATCTGCGGGGTCACGTGAGAGCGAGCTCCACTAACCCCTCAGCAAAACTTCCTGATATCTGCCCCTTTATGGTTGTACAGCCACATCCGTCTGTCGCCACCACCATGACAGGTAATAATCCAGGTGGTGTCACGTGGTCTAGGAGCTGACTTACAGCAGCCGTACAGGTGAGTTTCTCCTCCTCCTGACAGTTTCGTCACATCTCGTTTACCTGGTGATTTCTACCTTTTAACCAAACCCTAATTCCTACCCTCCCCTTATGTCCTCATTACAGGGATCCACGATTTCCCCTCTTTACAAGAAAATTAATTCGGCTAAATACAACGTTCATGGATCCCTAAAGACAGGAAGGGGCCACTCAGCTTTCTGTCTTCTCCTCTCTCTCTTCCTTTGTCTGTTTGTTAATTTCCCTCTTTTCCTGTATCTTTATGTCCTTTTTTCTTCTTCCTTCCCCTCTTCCTTTCCTTATTTCTCTACTTTCTCTATTCCCCTTCTCATCTCCCTCCTTTTCCTCTTTTCTCTTTTCCCTTTTCTTTCTTTCTTCTCTTATTCCTCTCTCTCCTCCGTCTATGTTTTTCCCTTTCTCTCTACTTTCCCCTATTTTCCTCTCTTCCCCTCTCCCCTCTCCCTAATCATCCATAACGTGTGAGACAGTGATGAAGTCGGCCCCTCTTACAAACTGACAGGTTTCCAGAATATTTCATCCCTAATTACTCTCTGTGTGGCTCACGGCTTTAAAACCTTGAAATAAGGACACAGGTGAGACAGTTTACCTCACCTGCCATTGAGAACGAAACAGCAGCACTTATTTTATAACCTCAAGTATATTAATTATCGGCTCTCGCTCACAGGAGAGTTTACCTGACTGTTACAGGTGAGACAGGTATTCCAACTTGATTAGAATGAGAGAAACATTAGACACAGGTAAAGGAAACGTTCTGAGAGAATCAGGACTGGAATACGACAAAACCCCCCCGTTTTACAGCAAATAAGGGAAATAGATGGCCCTTACCCCCATCAGAAGCTCCTGCTGTCCTGTATATTAATGTGTATGCAGATATTACTGATTATTATCGACTTCTGCTGATCTGAAATATGTAATAAATCAGCTCCATGTTCAGACGGTCCTCAGCTTTCCTTCAATAAGTAGTAACCGTACCCTTCCTTTCTACCCGTTACTGTCCGGGTGTCGCTTCTCTCCCTGATCACAGAAACAAATGTTTGTTTATATTTCATTCCTTGTATTAAATAAACTTTTCCTATGAACGCCGAGGATAATTTCCGACTTCTCTTGTTTCTAGTACAGTTGGTTTTCGATGGCTCTTTATCATGCAGGGGAAATAACTCTGTGCAGAGTTCTCCCTCCTTACAGTGTCTGACAGTATAATGAACAGCATGGAAACTGGTGAAAAGATAGCAACTTATTTTGAATCTGCAAATCGATAAAACATATTGGTGATGAGATCATCGATAGTTCAAACATCACAAGCAGAAAGCTAATGGTACGGAAATTATTTCCATTTTCCTCTGTGAATAGTTGAATTATCTCTCCCTTCAAAATGTAGTCAACAAACAACAGTTAGGAAACAGACAACAAAACTGACGAGAGCTCACCTGTCTGGGATTGTTCCGTTCTGTAGATAGAAAGATCCCATTAATTACAGGTAATAACAATTTATAATCATATGATATTCTCATTGTTTATCGACTCACGAATAGATGTGTCCCCTATCCAAAATCATCTTCAAGTGTTTTAATCTTATTTACTTCAGAAGAAGGTTTTTACGACTGCTGCAGCCAGTCAGTGGTCCATGTTTTAGGGTAGGAAACTTCTTGTATCTCCTATTTGAACCTGTGCAATCAGTCATCAGAACCACACCTGCACAGGTTGGAGAGACAGCTCCAATGTCTTTTTGAATATTTCACCCACATCTATCTATTATCCTCATTTGTAGCTGAGCTGGGGATTATCAGAAATGGCTGCTACAATCATCCGACTTTGTACTGATGAAAGTTTTTAAAAAAGGGTAAATCAGTTTATTGTAAGGAGATATATAACTACATTGAGGAGGTTGATTTAGAGGGTAAATTTAAATGTTAGTAATAAAATGTCCCAGTTAGTGTATCTGTATTTGATGGTACACTTTCAGAATAGTGACAGCTCCACACATGGAAATGGCTACTTCCAATTCATTTCATTCCCATTAACCCCTCTCATTCTCCCATTAGCTGACATCGAGGGATTTCTCATTCAGTATTAATGGTGTCTTTTGACATATGTATTCTGCTAATAAGGGCTTGGGTTTAATGCAAGGTCTGCAAAAATAATAACTGGTGATATTTGATTGTATGTTAATAGGACTCTTTCCCTGTGTGCCTCTTATTTCATCAGCTAACTTATCCAGATAACCATTACACCATAAACTCCCTTTTCAATCCACTTACCAGCCAGGACATGTAGGGGCTCTGTCTGGACCCTTACCATGTGGAGTAAGAATTTACTTTACACCTGGCTTCCTCACCAGCCACAGGGAAGATGGAAATTGACTTCTTGTTGGATCGATCCCTACCTGCTCAACTGGTAGTTTTAACAAAAGCAAATTAACAGTCATTGTATGAATTTTAAACTGGTTTTCCATTCTTTCTCTTGTTTATCTTCTTTGCATTCAACTGTAATTCTTACTGCCCTGATTTTAACCATTTATTATTTAAAATTATTAATATATAACTAACCCTCATCTCTCTCTCTCTTTTATTTAATTGCCTAATGTGCAGATAGCTGTTTCCCTGAATGTTCCATAAACAAATCATAATTCTTCACTTCCTCATAAATTAAACAATATTAAATGTACTCATAAATAGAATTTCCAATATCACATAATTTATTAATTTATTTTTAATAAAATTAATTTGAAAATGAAAGAAATACTGCTGAAAGTTAGCAGAAGAATGTAAGTAGGACATTAATTACAGAAACTCAGAAGAATTTAAACAATCTGAGAGCATATTGTTCAGTCTGCAGAGACTGGACATGAAGGAAAATCCTGTTTAATCTGGAACAATTCACATTACTGTCAAAATATGAGTAGGGTTAATCCTCTCTTTGATTCAGCCCCCATCTGCTCTGTTATTTAGTACATTTAATAGGCACATTTAACAGAGTATGATATTTTCTGCTGTACTTCATTAATAACCACATCTGACCTGGAATGATCAGCTGGTCACCAAGAGCCTTAAAGTCTAACATTTCTCAGTAGTTGTCTGCCCTTTGCTCCACCTTATTCTCTGGAATGCACTGATGGACACAGCAAAGACTTTCATAATACAAAGATGAAATATCTTTAAAATCCCCCTGCTCCAGGAATTTCCTTGACAAAGTATTAGAGAATTATAATAGTATTAACACTGTTATAGTTATGATGACATTATTGAAATGTATACAATTTGACAAAACTTAAATTTATTTACAAAATTACAGTTAAAAAGTTGTTTTTGGAAAATAAATGCATTTCCACAATCATCAGCCATCAGTATTTGTAAAGTTGCTTTTCAGTCGTCTTAAGTCCATGAAAGTCTTTCTGTTGTTGATATATTTCAGTTAATTCAGTCTTCAGTACTGTACAGAGATTAGATTTGTATGTTTTAATCATTCATACCTTAAACCTTGTGTTTCATTTAATATACAATCACTAATAATAATAATTAGCACTTAACAGTACTCATGCCATCTGTTCCCTTTAATTGTCAGAATGTTGTCTTTAATAATTTCAAGTTAATAATTGTTAAAAACAAAGATCAATCATAATAAAGAAACTTAGTGAGTTACTGGATCAACTATTTATACAATATTATATTTTACTAACAAGTACCTTTCTTCAACAAGTACACTCATAAATACCTAAATAGAGTATAGTATTTCCTGTAGGTAGGTAACTGACAGAATAGTTACTATAGTTTACTTCATAGAAGTCATCTGCAGTTGTCTATCTCTGTAGTCGTCACCTCTATGATCGATTCAGGCTCCAGTCTGGCTGTCAGAGGGACATCATCGGCAGCATCATCTTCAGTCACAAAGGGCAGCGATGTAAGATTATCTTCATATATGTAAATACTTCTAACACCTTTTATGGAAAAGTAATTCATAGATATTTTGGTTTCCTGAGAATATTAATAGAGCGAAGGGGTTTGAATAATTGACTTTGGTCAGTGGCAGATAGGTTCAGGGTCTGCAGAACTTTCCTGCCCACCCAGGTCTCCTACCCCGCCCAGGCGACATCAGCAGATCAGTTCCGTCATCATTCATTCTTCTGTTTCTATAAAATCTATTTCCTGACGATTTTACAAATGTTTTTTTAAATCTTCAGCCTCAGCCTCCCCGGATGATTAGATTAATTTCAGCCTCACATGTCCACTTATCGGAGGAAAATGCAGGAGGGCAGATCGAGTCCCTCTCTCCTTTACCTAAATAAATCTTTTGGTTTGTTTTTTCTCTTCTGTTTCACACAAATAAAA
>JACATO010002583.1:0-28162 GCA_018389105.1 Nautilus pompilius
AAGATATTCTTTTCTGTCATCCACAAATCTTCAGGGTAAAATATTAACCTTTATGCCAGGTGAAACATCTTTTTGCTGATCACAATCTGCATTGGTCTGGCGTCTTTCAGCAGGATCCCACAAACAATTAATATTATTATTTTAGCAATTAATGATACCGCCATATTGGATGCAGAGTAATTTTTGTATACTTTTTCTGGAAAAAACTGAGTCTTATAAGCCGGCAAAATACGGTAGATATAAACAAAACAAATACATGACAGTTTCTTGACTCAGTCATACGACAAAAAACTGAAACTTCCAGAGTTCCGCGACCCACAGCTTTAAATAATTCAGTCTCTAAACACGGATTTCTTCAAATCCGTATCCACAGTTCTCAAACCTGGCTATAAAATTAACATATAAAAAAAAAAACAAAATTATTTCTCTAGCATTTAGTTTAAAGCAAACCATACAAATACTCACTATGATCTGATCTGACTAGAATGCTCACTATCTGGAGGCAAGTTTTGGTTCTTTTGCCTCAGCTATTACACTCAACCTGTAGCACCAATCAATACTATCGTTTTCCTCGATCTTGTCAACCAACCCGTCTTCATGGAGTAAGGCAGACTCATCTTATAAAGTCACCTGCCCAGCTTATCTGAGTTTAGCCAAACTCCAATGACTACTGAAAGTTTATCCTGGTTGTTCAAGCAAAGTTTGGTGTTTGTAAAAGTACATTAACAGAAATAAAGACAAATCAATCAAAAGATTATTCAATATTTATGTTTTTACTGTTTCTTTCAAAAATCTAATACTGTATTCGCTCAATGACTGTAAATCAGTTTTTCTCAAATTGTGTGGATTTTGCAATTTTGTTAATGAGACAATTTTGCACTGCTTAATTTTTGTAATCAGATGAAGGTTGCAGCTCATGATGTTTATCAACTTTGGGCAGAATATTAGTTGATGGCTACTACGGTCATGGAGAATTGTGATCACAGGTTTTACACAAAAATTAAATTTGCACAACTGAATTTTGTATATAATTCATGCTGGCAACATAGTAAGGACATATTCATCATTGTAAAGGGTGAAAAATTATCATTTTAATGCTATTTTTGGTAAACAGCAGGTAATAAATATGCATCCTGTTTACTCGCACTTTAAATGTTTTCCTAATAATTTTTAACATACAGACATTAATACAATAAAAGTGATTTTAAAAAATAACGTGATTCCAGTTTGTGCCGTCATATCACTGGAGTCACTGCTAGTTTGCAAGAGGGTTCCTTCACTTTTGACGTTAAATAACATAGAAAATTCCATCAATCCCAAAGTTTAGAAAGTTTAAAAACAGTGTATCGTGCAAAATGTATCTGTTATATCTGAACGTTGAGTTGGACAACTTATGTCAAAGTACTGTGATACCTGACATATAAAGGGTTAAAGTTATTTACCATTTTCCAAAAATTTTAATTTGAATTAGAAGTCATCCTTCAGATATTTAAACTTGTAGCCTATGAATTAACATGAAACATCTGAAGCTCATCATTAAGCTTTAGTATTAAAAGAAAACGTTTTTTACATTATTTTCAGAGCATAAAAACAACTTTAATGGAAATTGTCATCAACATATTGGTTTTACATTAACCTTCATAGTATCTCTGAACATCATAACCTCAGATGTTGTTTTTCTTAATGTTACAACAGCTAAAAACAATGACAAATAAATTGCTAAATAGTTTACCAACAAACCAAACATTTCTCCTTCTTTCTGAATTCATATCACCTTGCTTTCTTCATTAGTGTTTTAAGGGAATAAACTTGACTCATACCAGGTTTACATTTCCATAATCTCTAACTTGTCTGTCTACAAGAGAGTCTTTCAATGTGTCTCCTTCACAACTCTGACGTGGTGCTGTTTGATCGTCTCTAAAAGCATCGAATTTACGTTTGGATTCCGAGTGAATGTGCACATTTTGAATCTGTCAATCACGTGAGCAAACTGAATTTAATTCTGATCTTAATTACCACTGAAAGTTATTATCTACTGGCTGATGTTTCTTAGAGAAGATATTCCAAATGTTAATTCACACATACTTAAGTTTCAGACCTATTACACCACATTTCATTAGACCTTCACCTTACCATTTTGTGTTTTGCTGTACTACAGCCTTTTTAAAACTAGAGAGTAATGATCTCTATAGGTTATATTTTCACTGGAATTTTAATGAAATTATTTGGCTGTTAATGTTCGCTGTATGAATATAGTCTGTTTATTAAAAATTGTTACCATCAGATTCTTGAGCTAATAACCAGAATAAAATGACAGACATACTATCTTAGAATCCATGTTTGAGAAAACTGACGACCAAAATGTGAATACCAATATAATTCCAAGCTTCTTGAAACATTTCGGCAACAGATTTTGCATTCTTTATCCGTTCATAAAAGATCGCTCTCATTACTTTATCACTTTAATTCTATTAACTATATGGCAAAATAAATATAAACAAATATTAACAGAAAAGCATTAACAAGTCAGTAAGGAGTATCCATAAGAACCAAATATTTCACAGTTTACTTTCAGACTGATAAACTCGAACAACATTTTCAATGATTTAGAAAATAATTCCTACCTTTAGGATTTTGTAATTTTTTCTAACAAATTCTGTTTCTTACAGTGTTGCTACAACAACTTTTCTCACATAAAATAATAATATATATATCCACAAAATATGGTGAAGATATCAATCATTAGACAGATCATAACTATAATGTGTAAAGGCAACGTGAATTCGATTAATTAATACCTAAAAATCAAACGTTCTTCACATGGAATATTATTTCTTATCTCATACTCTACTTTTACAGTACAAAACTGGAATGACAACCATGAGAATTCTTCTGACTCGACCCACTGAAAATCAACCCTAATATAAATGTGTTCTATATTTGTTTGCCACCTATGATAGCAATATAGTAAATTAACCTCTAAAATTTATGAAATTAATGATGTAACTAAAAAGAATGTGATTCCACAGAGCCGGATATTTCATCACATTTAGCGCTACACCAGTTGATTTACTAAGTGCAATATTTTAGCAGGCAGTTCAGTTATTTACAGAAAGTAATTCCTATACAAATTGTATTTACTCCTGACCCACAAGTTTTAGAAAACTACATAAATTTATTCAAAAATTAAACATATAAAAATGTTTTTGTTCATAATCAATAATATTATCATGAATAACAAGTATATACAACTATATTTTATATAATGTTTAATGTCTTTGTTTAAATTTTTGACAATTGCAACAACAAAATGCCAGGCATCCAGATATCAACCAGAGGCCAGAGCCAGTAAGGTTAGCTGGCTGTTTGTGCTGTGATGGTGGACACTCTCATCTAATGTGGCACTTTTAAAATACATTGTTTGCAACTACTGCTACAAGGCCGGTCATATTGGCTCAGCTTGAACATCTGGGAAATGGGTTGGGTGGGGGAAAGACAAATGCAAAACCAACTTCCTCAATACTAAGCCTGGCCTACAAGAATTAATGAAACAAACCACCTGTCATCAGAGCTCTCAGTTGTTTGACCCTTTCCATGTTAGTTCGGATAAATAGTCTGAATCATTGTTGATTATAGTTGACAGTTGGGTGAAATGTGGAGATGGATATTGGCACTGTTTCTCTCAATTATTAGCCAGGCAGCTTTCCAGAGCCTATGGGGCAAGAGAGCAACCCCATTTTTGCTTGACCAATATACCCGCAAAATACAGCCCAAAAGATCTTATCTCATCATTGTAACATATTAAAATTAATACATAATCCACCAGTAAAAAATGAAGGAATACTTCAAATGTCTACCATTCAGCCTTTATTCCATGTTCTTCTTGCATCCGCATCAAAAGAAGCAAAATTGGCAAATGTGGACATTTCTGATGGCATTAATGCTATGTATTATTTGTAGACTAATGGAATTACATATCACCTTGGTTTTCATAATCTGAAAAATGCAATATCAGCATTTAAAGTTCATATTATTCTTTTGTTACTTTATAATAATAAAGATAAATATATATATATTTTTTACATTGGTTTTGCTGACTTGTCAATGATACCTTTATAGCTAGAAAAATGAATTATAGACTAAAATATCAATAACTAATCAGACATTTAATGTTTTTAATTAAATCTTTTATTTGAAACATTTTCAAGTCAACCATAAGGAAAACAGACCAAAAACAAATAAAATAAACTAAAGACAACATTTTTTTAAAAAATGCACAAAACAAAATAAATTCCTAAAATAAAGTCATGGCATGGACATTTTTCTAAAAAGTCTTCAAACAATACATATATCACCTTAAAATTTATACATTAGAAAGCAAGCTACAACAATTTTACAGGTAAACATGAGACTAAAGCCTCTTTTTAAAACATTTCCTGATGTGAAGTAGCTTCGGTTCTCTAAAACAGAACAGAGAATCCAATTTTCTGTTTCTAAACTATTAATTTATATTTTTTCAAGGTGGCTTGAGACAGTGCACTTCTGCTGCTGGTAAATAAGGTTTTGAATTCTAAGTAAAAATCAGTTATGGTTGTTGTACCCAGCCTATCTATGGAGTGAAGCCGAACTGGTGTGCATCCGTCGCTGTCTCCGCAATGTGGGCAGGTCCAATGTTATTTCAAGCAGAAAGCCCCAGTGGCAACAGTTCCACTGCCAGCCCCCATCCGCAACAGCATCCAGTGGCCTAAAGCAAGCGTGAGTCATTGCTGCGGCTGGCAAGCCAGCGGGGTGATAGGGAGCCATATGGTTGTTAATGTAAATAGTTGATGACAATTCTGTTTAAACAGCAGTCCACAGCAAATATACCCCTCTGATGACCACCTTCATGGATCAGAAAAGATGAAAGTCACACTTACTATAATCAGGTGGATGTTGTTCTGTAATGATGCACAACAATGCTGCCATACTCAACTACCCAGTACCACACAGTTATCTCAAAAATCCAGCACAGTAAATATGACAGATTTTGAAAAAGCCAGGCTCTTTTCAGGCATATATATCCACACAACCATACAGTTCATTTACTCTATATTTTTTGAATTACCAATTTCATGGTAGCTGAGGATAATATTCTCTTTTCAAGCATCAAATATTTCTCAACTCATGCAATCAGAGAGTCAAAGGTACACCAGTTTACAATCATTTAGACATACGATAGATAGGTCCATTGGCTATGGTGCTTCCAATGAACTGACTTTAGTATAATACAGACAGAGATAACACAGATTAAAGCTTATCTACAATTCAGTGGGAGAGATGCAGTATTCAGCATCCATGACAATGAAAAAACAAAACCACCACCATCTTCAAATGTACAATAGTTTTTGTTATCATTTAATACTACACTTCTATTTTGCCCTAAACATTTTGTTTAAAACTAATAATAAATACATTAACAATTTTTGATCTCTGTTAGAAAAATCTGTTGAGAACACAGCAAAGTCTCCTGTAACACCACATCCCATGGAAGTTAAGGATCCAGAGGACATCACAACCTCTGAAGCAATAGCTCCAGAGGAAGGTGTCCAGGCCCCTGGAACAGACAAAGGCGTGAACTCCTCACCCCCCAAATAGCCAAAAATCAAGGAGACGAGGCCCCAAGCGGACCAGCCCCAAATCTAACCCACCCACCAACCAAAAAGGGAAATAATGGAAGACAGCCGGGCCCACTCGCTGGAGGCCCCTCTCCGACACTTTTTAGAATCAGTCACAGCCCCCCCCCCTCTATCTGTCACATGACTCAGGGGTTGATGGAATGGAAGTGCCCACCCGAAAAGGTGCCACTTTCATTTTGGACAGATCTTTAGGATACAACTCTGTGATGCCCCCAGGACGATGAGCCAGGTTTAGCGATCACGTGAACACTTAGCTTATTTTCCCCCTTTTCTCAGTGAGCTTTAGTTTACCTGCCAACTGTAAGTTATTTAAATACTTCTGTCCTTATTCTGTTTGTTCCTATCTCCACTTAGTTTCCTTTACAGTTGTTTGTATTTTTTCAAACTTAATAAATATTAAAAAAAACGATGGAGCCTCAGCCATCAGCCTCCTCAGCAGGTTCCAGCTGTGCCAGAACAGCTAGAGAAGGGAAGGTAGGGGCTAGCAATAATAATCTGAAGGACTATGAGGACAACGGAGGAACACAGACGGTCGGTCCTTCAGAGATTTCCTGAGGGAGTCGGACACGGATCCGTCCACCCTCGGAATCTAAATTCCGAGAAGAGCAGCTCGCTCTTCCTCCAGGCCAACAAAGCGGTAAGTTGCCTGGAAGTCGGGAAAGCGTCGCTCGATGCCAGACTCAGCGAGAAAGTCTGTGCAGTCATTTCCAGCTATGGAGGGGCCATCGAGATGCTGAATTAATCTCGACCAAAAGCCTCTCCATTAACGGAATAAACTATACTGTAAGAGGGGCCAGTCCCGTGGTCCGGGTAAAGGTCCGCGGACTGCCCCTGGCCAAGTGTGGAAAGGTAATCGTACCCTTGAAGTACGATGATTTCCTGAGTGTTCCTCTCAGGACAGAGGAGCGATAAAATGATTCTCCGGGAGCCTATCCCGAGAAGAACCAGAGAAATGTCGGACATATTCCTTCTCGGTGGTCTACAAAGACCAGCCTACAGAACCACCGTTTTGTAAGATCTGCAAAGAAGGGGGCAGGTGCACCGAGGAGAGTTGCCAGAGCTCTGAAACCCCTAAAGATAAGGATCCTCCGAAGGAGCCCTTGGAGGAGAAAACACCACAGACGACTCAACCTGTGGAAAATTTGGCTCCAACAGATCAACAACCCGCGGAGGACGCCATAACCCCTCCAACTTCAGCTCCAGAGGAAGATAACCTGACCTCTGGAAACAGTAAAACCGTGGAGGAGACATCAGTCCGCCCTGAAGCTGCTCACCCAAAGAGCAGCAAATCCAAAACTAAGACATCCAAACGCCACCCGAAAGGAAGGCGAGGAAAGTGGGGTTTTGGATGCGTTTGCCGAAGACGTCGCGCCATGAATTCAAAAAATAAAACAGGATCTGGTTGATGGCTTCTCGGCCTTCTCTGGCTAAGATCTTTGTGTCTAGTCGAGATTACCGAGTTGTGTTGTGTGGGCGAAGCTTCATTGAGGTGGTAGCTCACAGTGTTGAAGGTAAGTGTTTTTTTCTTGTTTTCCTTTTTTTTTCAGTGTGCAATTTTTTTTCATGGATCAGTCTCCATCTTCCAGATGGCAACTACCTCCTATGCGGACGTGGCCCGGTCTTCCTCTCCGCCACCGGTCCTGCCTGCTGCCAGACCAGACCAGCCGTCGTTTCGAGCCTTCTTGCAGGGTCTCGAAGACGACCAAGAGAATAAGCGGCCCATAACCTTCGCCAGGAATTCCTCCCTTTTCCTGTACGGTGATGGGGCCGTTAACAATGTGGATGTCGGGGTGGCCATCCACGAAGCCGGGCTTGGGGCCAGGGTTCGGGCGGTGCTCTCTGGCTCTGGGGGGCCACAGAGATTCTCTGCAGCTCCCCCAAGATGCGGAGTTGCTCTCAACCCGCAACCTAGTGGTGAAGGGGGTAGGATACCCCCTTCGTGGATCCAGCCCGGTGGCTTGGATTAAGGTTCGTGGCCTTCCACTTGCCACACCTAATGCCATTCCCGAAGGCATCCTTTCCCGCTTTGGGAAAATACTCCGGCCCTTAAATACGACTGCCTGCCGGGACCATTCCTGTCCGGCCAGCGCAGTCTGAAAATGATGTTAAGGGAACCGATCCCTAGACGTATCCGGGAGGAGATCGACGGAAGGTATTACACCTTCCAGGTGGTGTACAGGGACCAGCCCCGTGCACCTCCTTTCTGTACCCGGTGCAGGGAGACAGGCCATACTGAGGCCACCTGCTCAGATGTCCCCTGCACCCGGGTACCGGAGCCAGCACCGGAACCCTCACCCGCCACCTACACCAACGCCAGAACCTACGCCAGAGCCGACGCCGGAGCCTGTGCGGGCAGAACTGCCCGAACCAGCACTGACGCCGACATCAGCACCATCTCCGCCTAGAAGCCTGCACCTCCCATGGCTCCGTCGGCGGAAACAACAACTTCGGACCTGTTTCCGACACCACTTCCGCCGCCCGCTCTTGCTCGGTACCTCCCCCTCCGTTGCCGCGGAGGGTTCGGCCCCGGGTGTCCCGGGCGGCCAAAAGAACCGTGCGGGACTCCGCACCTGCTTCACCCCCCAAAACCAAGGAGCGACGTCGGTCACTCTCTCGAAGCTCCTCTACAACAACTTATGGAGGCTATTTCTCAATACCCTCCTGTAACTCCGGGGGCTGCAGACATGGAAGAGTCGTCCGAATAAGGGAGACCCTTCCATTTCGACTCCTTTCGGACAACTTTACCTACTAATGTCCTCGGACTTTAATCACGCATTTGTGACTATGAATAGACGCTTGAAATTTTTATCCCTGAATTTGAGAGGGATAAAATTCAAGTCCCAGTGGAATACTTTCCTAGACCACCTACAGCATTCAGAACTTTCTTCTATAATATGCATGCAAGAACTCCACTTACAATCTAACCAGAATTAGCTAGTTATTTTGCTAACTGGTCCGGACTAATCCTCCAGCCTTGAAAAGTAGGTAGGGCTAAAGGTGTTGCTATTTTAGTACATAGTAACCTAGGTTTTACGATAGAGCACTCTTACAGTGATAATCATGGGCGTATCGCCATAGTTATTTGCCAAACCCAGTTCCAAAGAAAAGTGATGATCGCTTCAGTGTACGCTCCCACCGTTGCGAGGGAACGGACACTGTTCTTTCAGAACTTCAATGATATCTTAGAGCAGGAGCTTAGGTCTCACCCTGCTGATGACTTATATATTCTAGGTGATTTTAATTGTGTCCCATCCCACGACCTCGATAGGCAGGGACCGGACATTAAGAGTAGGACGCATCTGATCGGGGCGCCGCAACTGCAAACCATGTGTTCGCAGTTTGACGTGGTCGATGCGTATAGATTCAAAAACCCAGACGCGTTGTCATACACTCACTTCAGTAAAAAGTACAACGTAGCAACTAGAATACAGAGTGTATGTCTCTAAACATGTAGCGCAATCACTTCAAAGCGTTTCGCACGACGCCTTCGCGGGAAGTGACCACTTCCAGGTTCGGGCCGAGATTCTTCTTCCGGGGAACGCCAGGGGACCGGGGCTCTGGAAGCTCAACAACAGTATTCTGACGGAGTCAGAGTATGTTGAGGGTGTACAGAGTCTCTGGGAGGACTGGTCGCTTCGTCGGGCGGAGTTTCCGGACCTACTGGAGTGGTGGGACTTAGGTAAGGCTAAACTAAGGAACTTTAGCATCACGTATAGTCAGGTGCGTACGGCTTATAGGCAATTCTTAGAAGATCAATTGACAGACTCTTTAAAATTAGAACTAAAACAAGCGGCCTTAGGGCTAGATAGAAGTATCAAAATACAAGCCATCAAAACCGAGTTAGCAAACTTACAATTACACAAAACAGAAGGCGCTAGAATTAGGGCCCGAGTACCGGCCATGAACGGCGAAGGTAATAGAATGTCTTTCTGTGGTTTAGAGAAATCTAGGGCAGCAAAGAAATCTATAACCAAGTTAAAAACTAAAGACGGCCGCGTTCTTACTAGTACAGCAGACATCCTTAGGGAAGAAGCTCGCTACTATCAAGATCTCTACACTAGGGCGGACACTTGTCCGTCTGCTCAGGACAAATTCTTGGCGTGTCTAAATCTTAAACTAGACCCCCTAGAAGCCGAGCAGTGTGAAGGCCCCTTAACCGTTAATGAAATAAAACAGGCCATTAGGGCCTCAAATAAAGACAAGTCCCCAGGAGATGATGGCCTTACGCTGGATTTCTATAAGAGGTTTGAATACCTCCTAGCTAAGGACCTGACATCGGTTGCGAATAGCGCATACTGTAAGGGGGTGCTCTCAGAAAGCCAACGCACTGCCACTGTCGTCCTGCTGCCGAAGGAGGGCGATGGGGAGTGCTTGGACAACTGGAGACCCATTTCCCTCCTAAATAGCGACTATAAAATCATAGCTAAGGCGCTAGCCAATCGGCTGGCCAAAGTTATGGATAAAGTTATCAGTGCTGATCAGACCTGTTCAGTACCAGGGAGGAGTGTCTCCGACACTCTTCATCTGTTCAGAGAAATTACAAGTAGGCTAGACACGGAAAATTCCTTAGGAATCATGCTAGCCGTCGATTTTCAAAAAGCCTTTGATAGGGTAGACTGGAATTTTCTTCTTAAGACACTTAAAACCCTTGGATTTGGGGAGTATTTTCTTAACTACATTAGACTAATCTACGCACACATACAGACACACTTAGTACACAACGGATTTCGTTCTTCGTCCCTCCACCCTACTCGTGGCATTCGGCAGGGTTGCCCCCTGAGTGCCATGCTTTTCGTCATTGCCGCCGAACCGCTGGCCGCTTTCGTGCGCCACTCCACCACCATCCAGGGAATCCACGGAACCAAGATCGCGCAGTATGCGGATGACACCACCCTCCTGCTCCGTGATGAGGCCAGCCTGGCGGCAGCCTTCGATGCCCTTGAGGCCTACGGAAAGGCCTCAGGGGCGAGAACCAACCTCAGGAAGACGAAGGCGGCGTGGCTTGGGGGCACCCAGGCGCCACTTTCGCAGTATCCAGTTCAGTGGGTGGAGGACAAGATACATCTTTTAGGTATCTTCTTCCCCCTTAACAACCGTACTAATGTCCTGCCCCTTAATTGGAATCCTGTTATTAACCAAATCCACGCTCAACTAACCCGCTGGTCTTCCCTTAACCTCTCCTTCTTCACAAAAACTTTTCTTATTAGTACATACTGCACACCTAGTATTTATTACAAATCTAAAATTATAGGACTGCCAGGTTGGGCGCGCACCTCCATAGACGCCGGTTTTGACCGGTTTCTGTGGCAGGGGCGCAAACACCTGGCCAATACTCAAATAACAAGACTCCCTCGAAAACAAGGAGGACTAAACCTCCTCAACCTAGCGAGCAAAATAGGTGCTCAACTCCTAAAAACGGTATTTGATATCATAAGGACTGTAGATAGACCACGGTGGCAAACTCTCTTCTTAGATCGCGTAGCTACGGCCTTTAATATCTCTGATGGTTTGCATGTTTTAACTAACAAACTAAAATTATATAGAGCCACACGCAGACTTCTAACCGACTACCACGTAACCCTTCTCACTACATGGATCAATTCCGACATTAACATCAATACAGACAACTCCGTAAGCCTAGGGACTAACGTAGTTGATCTAGACAAATTATCTCATCGGGATCTTTACTTCTTCCTGTCGTCGCGCCCGATCACGGAACCAGACTACAGGGGGAAGTGGGAAGCTATTCTGGATTCTGGCCCTCTTCCATGGAGTAGAATTTGGACCAGCAGCATCAACCGCCTGGTGGATGGGTATTCCTCCGACATACACTGGAAACTCTTACGACATGTACTCCCTACGAGGGAAAATAAACACAAATGGAAATTATTAACTTCTCCGAAATGTCTCGCTTGTCCCGAGCAGGACGACACGGCCATCCACTGTCTATTCTCCTGCCCTGGCAACATAGAACTGTGGAGCCTAGTCCGCGATTTGGTCTACCGCATTCAGAGTCCCCAGTGCAAACTTACTTTGTACTGGCGCATCTTTGGATTTCCCACTTCTAGTAAAAAGGATCGTCTTTCGAACTTCCTGGCCTTCTCCGCTCAGCGGATCGCTTGGGGTAGTCGCAAGGCTTTAGAGGGCGATCAGCCCACCTCAACCTAAAACACTTTTTCAAAACTACGTAGCCACTTATCTACGACAGAAATATACGATCATGCAGTCCAGCATTACGGACAGAGCGATATACTCAGCCACCTGGCTCATCAACGGCGCTTTGGGCACGATCACCTCCGACCAACGCCTTCATCTCACCTTCAGCTGACAATCTTCTTCTTCTTCTCTTCCGTGACTTCCAACCAGACGACCTGCAACTTCATCTAGGCCAGCCCCCGGAGTTACTTCAACCCGTCGGCGAGCCATGATGCAGTTTGTCCCTGGAGGCTTCCGTCAACCACACCGATGGATTTCTTCTCTCTTTCTTGCTCTCTTTGTTTTTGTTTCTGTCTTCTTTCTTTCGTTTTTCGTATTTCAGAAAGAAAGAAGATTTTAACCTCCAGAAGACTTTTTATCATCTAACACTCTCACCACATTCCATAACCTTACATCATTCCCAACCTCTCTTTATTCATAACTTTCCCTCCCCACTCTCCTTTTCCCTCCCGGATTTTCTTCATTCCTTCCTCTTTCCGATAACTTCATCTTTCCACCGTGGAATTGGGTGTCGCGCCGATGACTGGTCTAGTACCAGTCCATACGGTGCGCACTACTTCCGGTTTGACCTCTCCGCAGGGATCTTCTAGGTCTCCAACGAGGGATTCTTCAGTTTCTTGATTTAGTTTTTGAACGTTGGAATGGGTTTCACCCACCCCATGTTCATCTTCTTTTTCTTTTTACAGATGTACCGCTGCCTGATCTCAAGACAACTCTATACATAGAGGGAAGAACGTTGTTTCCCTTTGCATTCACAATGGCCTTTTCGCCAAATTAAAATTAAAGATCCTCTCCCCCATCCGGTTGGATAATTTTACGAATAAACAGTGGTCCCCCCATCCCAGCATACACTAGGGACAGGCGGAGAGTAAACTCCGTTTCGAGAGTCCAGCCTTTGGAAAAATCGTACCTCTCCTGCCGCTTTGCGAAGGAGTTTGGGTAGCCCGCTGCTCTCACATAGCCTTCCTCCCTTTAACTTCACCTGCAACACCTACACAAAAAAAAAAAAAAAAAAAAAAAAGATCTTTGTGCTTATCCAGAAAGGGTTGTTTTGCGTTTGTGGGCGAAGTTCGTGTTATACGCCGGTAGCCTGCACAGGTGTCCTTTTCAGGTAAGTGGTTTTGTTGACTGTGTTCTTTTTTTTCCAGCATGGAACCTGTTCCTTCCCGTGGCAGACAGCTTATGCCAACGTGGCCAGGCCAACAACGGTTCCAGCTTCACCTCTTATCGCCCCCAGAGGTACCGTCCTTTCGGAATTCTGCAGGGGCTTGAGGAGGATCAGGACCAAAAACGCCCATAACTTTCCAAAAGAACTCCTCACTCTTCCTTTATGTGATGGCGCAGTCAACAACGTGGATGTCGCGCAGGCATCTGCAAGCTGGCTTGGGTAACCGGGTTAGTCGGGCGTTCTGACTGCCTACGGTGGGGCAATGGAAATCCTCTGTACGGGTCCCCAGGATGCTGAACTCCTCTCTACTAAAACTTAGTAGGTTAAAGGGGTCGGATATCCCCTTCGAGGAACAGCCCTGTGGCATGATTAAGGTCCGAGGTCTACCTTTGGCCACCCCAAATGCCATTCCAAGGCCATATTGAATAAAATATGGCAAGATCCTTCGTCCCCTACGGTACGATGGTATACCGGGTCTCCCCATTCTATCCGGACAGCGGAGTCTTAAAATGCTCCTAAAGGAACCAATTCCTTATAGGATCAGGGAGAGGTGATGGCCGAAGGTATACCTTCAAGTTGTGTACAAGGACCAGCCCCGTCCCCCTCCTTTCTGTTCCATGCAAGGAATCAGGTCACCACGGCGGCTACTTGCTCTGGCCCGCCTACACCACACCTTCTTCTGTGTCATCTACCGCTGTAGCTCAGCCGGTGGTGGTTAAACAACCAATCGTCGTTGAGCTTCTGACATCTCCTGTGGCAACTCCTCCACCTATTGTTCACCTCAAGAGCGAGGTTAATGCAAAGAAGAACGGCAAGTCCTCCTCAGGAAAACCCATTCCTCCACCACCAACTCCGAAGAGGTCACGGGCGAAAACGGCAAAGAGAACCATACGGGACTCTACGCCTCTCTCTCCACCTAAATCAAAGAAAGAAGGCGCTCCAGATCTCTAGAGGCGCCGCTCCAACAACTATTAGATGCTATCTCCACATACCCTCCTATCACTCCGGGGGTTGATGGCATGGAAGAGTCGCCCGAATAGGGGAGCCCTTCCTTTTCGACAGCCCTTTCGGATACTTGAATCTTTAAACGTCTTTGGACAGTGATCTTTTTTTTGCTCTTATGATTAGTCGCATGAAATTTTTTATCCCTGAATTTGAGAGGGAAAAATTCAAGCCCAGTGGAATACTTTCCTAGACCACCTACAGCATTCAGAACTTTCTTCTATAATATGCATGCAAGAACTCCACTTACAATCTAATCAAGAATTAGCTAGTTATTTCGCTAACTGGTCTGGACTAATTCACTCCAGCCTTGAAAAAGTAGGTAGGGCTAAAGGTGTTGCTATTCTAGTACATAGTAACCTAGGTTTTACGATAGAGCACTCTTACAGTGATAATGATGGGCGTATCGCCATAGTTATTTGCCAAACCCAGTTCCAAAGAAAAGTGATGATCGCTTCAGTGTACGCTCCTACCGTTGCGAGGGAACGGACACTGTTCTTTCAGAACTTCAATGATATCTTAGAGCAGGAGCTTAGGTCTCACCCTGCTGATGACTTATATATTCTAGGTGATTTTAATTGTGTCCCATCCCATGACCTCGATAGGCAGGGACCGGACATTAAGAGTAGGACGCATCTGATCGGGGCGCTGCAACTGCAAACCATGTGTTCGCAGTTTGGCGTGGTCGATGCGTATAGATTCAAACACCCAGACGCGTTGTCATACACTCACTTCAGTAAAAAGTATAATGTAGCAACTAGAATAGACAGAGTGTATGTCTCTAAACATGTAGCGCAATCACTTCAAAGCGTTTCGCACGACGCCTTCGCGGGAAGTGACCACTTCCAGGTTCGGGCCGAGATTCTTCTTCCGGGGAACGCCAGGGGACCGGGGCTCTGGAAGCTCAACAACAGTATTCTGACGGAGTCAGAGTATGTTGAGGGTGTACAGAGTCTCTGGGAGGACTGGTCGCTTCGTCGGGCGGAGTTTCCGGACCTACTGGAGTGGTGGGACTTAGGTAAGGCTAAACTAAGGAACTTTAGCATCACGTATAGTCAGGTGCGTACGGCTTATAGGCAATTCTTAGAAGATCAATGACAGACTCTTTAAAATTAGAACTAAAACAAGCGGCCTTAGGGCTAGATAGAAGTGATAAATACAAGCCATCAAAACCGAGTTAGCAAACTTACAATTACACAAAACAGAAGGCGCTAGAATTAGGGCCCGAGTACCGGCCATGAACGGCGAAGGTAATAGAATGTCTTTCTGTGGTTTAGAGAAATCTAGGGCAGCAAAGAAATCTATAACCAAGTTAAAAACTAAAGACGGCCGCGTTCTTACTAGTACAGCAGACATCCTTAGGGAAGAAGCTCGCTACTATCAAGATCTCTACACTAGGGCGGACACTTGTCCGTCTGCTCAGGACAAATTCTTGGCGTGTCTAAACTTAAACTAGACCCCCTAGAAGCCGAGCAGTGTGAAGGCCCCTTAACCGTTAATGAAATAAAACAGGCCATTAGGGCCTCAAATAAAGACAAGTCCCCAGGAGATGATGGCCTTACGCTGGATTTCTATAAGAGGTTTGAATACCTCCTAGCTAAGGACCTGACATCGGTTGCGAATAGCGCATACTGTAAGGGGGTGCTCTCAGAAAGCCAACGCACTGCCACTGTCGTCCTGCTGCCGAAGGAGGGCGATGGGGAGTGCTTGGACAACTGGAGACCCATTTCCCTCCTAAATAGCGACTATAAAATCATAGCTAAGGCGCTAGCCAATCGGCTGGCCAAAGTTATGGATAAAGTTATCAGTGCTGATCAGACCTGTTCAGTACCAGGGAGGAGAGTCTCCGACACTCTTCATCTGTTCAGAGAAATTACAAGTAGGCTAGACACGGAAAATTCCTTAGGAATCATGCTAGCCGTCGATTTTCAAAAAGCCTTTGATAGGGTAGACTGGAATTTTCTTCTTAGGACACTAAAAACCCTTGGCTTTGGGGAGTATTTTCTTAACTACATTAGACTAATCTATGCACACATACAGACACACCTAGTTCACAATGGCTTTCGTTCTTCGTCCCTCCACCCTACTCGTGGCATTCGGCAGGGTTGCCCCCTGAGTGCCATGCTTTTCGTCATTGCCGCCGAACCGCTGGCCGCTTTCGTGCGCCACTCCACCACCACCATCCAGGGAATCCACGGAACCAAGATCGCGCAGTATGCGGATGACACCACCCTCCTGCTCCGTGATGAGGCCAGCCTGGCGGCAGCCTTCGATGCCCTTGAGGCCTACGGAAAGGCCTCAGGGGCGAGAACCAACCTCAGGAAGACGAAGGCGGCGTGGCTTGGGGGCACCCAGGCGCCACTTTCGCAGTATCCAGTTCAGTGGGTGGAGGACAAGATACATCTTTTAGGTATCTTCTTCCCCCTTAACAACCGTACTAATGTCCTGCCCCTTAATTGGAATCCTGTTATTAACCAAATCCACGCTCAACTAACCCGCTGGTCTTCCCTTAACCTCTCCTTCTTCACAAAAACTTTTCTTATTAGTACATACTGCACACCTAGTATTTATTACAAATCTAAAATTATAGGACTGCCAGGTTGGGCGCGCACCTCCATAGACGCCGGTTTTGACCGGTTTCTGTGGCAGGGGCGCAAACACCTGGCCAATACTCAAATAACAAGACTCCCTCGAAAACAAGGAGGACTAAACCTCCTCAACCTAGCGAGCAAAATAGGTGCTCAACTCCTAAAAACGGTATTTGATATCATAAGGACTGTAGATAGACCACGGTGGCAAACTCTCTTCTTAGATCGCGTAGCTACGGCCTTTAATATCTCTGATGGTTTGCATGTTTTAACTAACAAGCTAAAATTATATAGAGCCACACGAAGACTCTCTAACCGACTACCACGTAACCCTTCTCACTACATGGATCAATTCCGACATTAACATCAATACAGACAACTCCGTAAGCCTAGGGACTAACGTAGTTGATCTAGACAAATTATCTCATCGGGATCTTTACTTCTTCCTGTCGTCGCGCCCGATCACGGAACCAGACTACAGGGGGAAGTGGGAAGCTATTCTGGATTCTGGCCCTCTTCCATGGAGTAGAATTTGGACCAGCAGCATCAACCCGCCTGGTGGATGGGTATTCCTCCGACATACACTGGAAACTCTTACGACATGTACTCCCTACGAGGGAAAATAACACAAATGGAAATTATTAACTTCTCCGAAATGTCTCGCTTGTCCCGAGCAGGACGACACGGCCATCCACTGTCTATTCTCCTGCCCTGGCAACATAGAACTGTGGAGCCTAGTCCGCGATTTGGTCTACCGCATTCAGAGTCCCCAGTGCAAACTTACTTTGTACTGGCGCATCTTTGGATTTCCCACTTCTAGTAAAAAGGATCGTCTTTCGAACTTCCTGGCCTTCTCCGCTCAGCGGATCGCTTGGGGTAGTCGCAAGGCTTTAGAGGGCGATCAGCCCACCTCAACCAAAACACTTTTTCAAACTACGTAGCCACTTATCTACGACAGAAATATACGATCATGCAGTCCAGCATTACGGACAGAGCGATATACTCAGCCACCTGGCTCATCAACGGCGCTTTGGGCACGATCACCCCCGACCAACGCCTTCATCTCACCTTCAGCTGACAATCTTCTTCTTCTTCTCTCCGTGACTTCCACCAGACGACCTGCAACTTCATCTAGGCCAGCCCCCGGAGTTACTTCAACCCGTCGGCGAGCCATGGTGCAGTTTTGTCCCTGGAGGGCCTCCGTCAACCACACCGATGGATTTCTTCTCTCTTTCTTGCTCTTCTTTGTTTCTGTCTTCTTTCTTTCGTTTTTCGTATTTCAGAAAGAAGATTTTAACCTCCAGAAGACTTTTTATCATCTAACACTCTCACCACATTCCATAACCTTACATCATTCCCAACCTCTCTTTATTCATAACTTTCCCTCCCCACTCTCCTTTTCCCTCCCGGATTTTCTTCATTCCTTCCTCTTTCCGACAACTTCATCTCTCCACCGTGGAATTGGGTGTTGCGCCGATGACTGGTCTAGTACCAGTCCATACGGTGCGCACTACTTCTCGGTTTGACCTCTCCGCAGGGATCTTCTAGGTCTCCAACGAGGGATTCTTCAGTTTCTTGATTTAGTTTTTGAACGTTGGAATGGGTTTCACCCACCCCATGTTCATATTCTTTTTCTTTTTACAGATGTACCGCTGCCTGATCTCAAGACAACTCTATACATAGAGGGAAGAACGTTGTTTCCCTTTGCATTCACAATGGCTTTTTCGCCAAAATTAAAAAATTAAAGATCCTCTCCCCCATCCGGTTGGATAATTTTACGAATAAACAGTGGTCCCCCCATCCCAGCATACACTAGGGACAGGCGGAGAGTAAACTCCGTTTCGAGAGTCCAGCCTTTGGAAAAATCGTACCTCTCCTGCCGCTTTGCGAAGGAGTTTGGGTAGCCCGCTGCTCTCACATAGCCTTCCTCCCTTTAACTTCACCTGCAACACCTACAAAAAAAAAAAAAAAAAAAAAAAAGATCTTTGTGTCTCAGTCCGTGAGATACCGAGTTGTGTTGTGTGGGCGAAGCTTCATTGAGGTGGTAGCTCACAGTGTTGAAGGTAAGTGCTTTTTTCTTGTTTTCCTTTTTTTTTCAGTGTGTAATTTTTTTTTTCATGGATCAGTCTCCATCTTCCCAGATGGCAACCACCTCATATGCGGACGTGGCCCGGTCTTCCTCTCCGCCACCGGTCCTGCCTGCTGCCAGACCAGACCAGCCGTCGTTTCGAACCTTCTTGCAGGGTCTCGAAGACGATCAAGAGAATAAGCGGCCCATAACCTTCGCCAGGAATCCTCCCTCTTCCTGTACGGTGATGGGGCCGTTAACAACGTGGATGTCGGGATGGCCATCCATGAAGCCGGGCTTGGGGCCAGGGTTCGGGCGGTGCTCTCTGGCTCTGGGGGGGCCACAGAGATTCTCTGCAGCTCTCCCCAAGATGCTGAGTTGCTCTCAACCCGCAACCTAGTGGTGAAGGGGGTAGGATACCCCCTTCGTGGATCCAGCCCGGTGGCGTGGATTAAGGTCGTGGCCTTCCTCTTGCCACCCTAATGCCATTCCCGAAGGCATCCTTTCCCGTTTGGGAAAATACTTCGGCCCCTTAAATATGACTGCCTGCCAGGGCTACCATTCCTGTCTGGCAGCGCAGTCTGAAAATGATGTTAAGGGAACCTATCCCTAGACGTATCCGGGAGGAGATCGACGGAAGGTATTACACCTTCCAGGTGGTGTATAGGGACCAGCCCCGTGCACCTCCTTTCTGTACCCGGTGCAGGGAGACAGGCCATACTGAGCCACCTGCTCAGATGTCCCTGCACCCAGGTACCGGAGTCAGCACCGGAACCCTCACCCGCACCTACACCAACGCCAGAACCTAAGCCAGAGTTAACGCCGGAGCCTGTGCGGGCAGAACTGCCCGAACTAGCACTGACGCCGACATCAGCACCATCTCCGCCTAGGAAGCCTGCACCTCCCATGGCTCCGTCGGCGGAACAACCATTTCGGACCTGTTTCCGACACCACCTCCGCCGCCCGTTCTTGCTCGGTACCTCCCCCTCCGTTGCCGCGGAGGGTTCGGCCCCGGGTGTCCCGGGCGGCCAAAGAACCGTGCGGGATTCCGCACCTGTTCACCCCCCAAAACCAGGAGCGACGTCGGTCACACTCCCTCGAAGCTCCTCTACAACAGCTTATGGAGGCTATTTCTCAGTACCCTCCTGTAACTCCGGGGGTTGCTGACATGGAAGAGTCGTCCGAATAGAGGAGACCCTTCCATTTCGACTCCTTTCGGACAACTTAACCTACTGAATGTCCTCGGACTTTAATCACGCATTTGTGACTATGAATAGACGCTTGAAATTTTTATCCCTGAATTTGAGAGGGATAAAATTCAAGTCCCAGTGGAATACTTTCCTAGACCACCTACAGCATTCAGAACTTTCCTCTATAATATGCATGCAAGAACTCCACTTACAATCTAACCAAGAATTAGCTAGTTATTTTGCTAACTGGACCGGACTAATTCACTCCAGCCTTGAAAAAGTAGGTAGGGCTAAAGGTGTTGCTATTTAGTACATAGTAACCTAGGTTTCCAGATAGAGCACTCTTACAGTGATAATCATGGGCGTATCGCCATAGTTATTTGCCAAACCCAGTTCCAAAGAAAAGTGATGATCGCTTCAGTGTACGCTCCCACCGTTGCGAGGGAACGGACACTGTTCTTTCAGAACTTCAATGATATCTTAGAGCAGGAGCTTAGGTCTCACCCTGCTGATGACTTATATATTCTAGGTGATTTTAATTGTGTCCCATCCCATGACCTCGATAGGCAGGGACCGGACATTAAGAGTAGGACGCATCTGATCGGGGCGCTGCAGCTGCAAACCATGTGTTCGCAGTTTGGCGTGGTCGATGCGTATAGATTCAAAAACCCAGACGCGTTGTCATACACTCACTTCAGTAAAAAGTACAACGTAGCAACTAGAATAGACAGAGTGTATGTCTCTAAACACGTAGCGCAATCACTTCAAAGCGTTTCGCACGACGCCTTCGCGGGAAGTGACCACTTCCAGGTTCGGGCCGAGATTCTTCTTCCGGGGAACGCCAGGGGACCGGGGCTCTGGAAGCTCAACAACAGTATTCTGACGGAGTCAGAGTATGTTGAGGGTGTACAGAGTCTCTGGGAGGACTGGTCGCTTCGTCGGGCGGAGTTTCCGGACCCACTGGAGTGGTGGGACATAGGTAAGGCTAAACTAAGGAACTTCAGCATCACGTATAGTCAGGTACGTACGGCTTATAGGCAATTCTTAGAAGATCAATTGACAGACTCTTTAAAATTAGAACTAAAACAAGCGGCCTTAGGGCTAGATAGAAGTGATAAAATACAAGCCATCAAAACCGAGTTAGCAACTTACAATTACACAAAACAGAAGGCGCTAGAATTAGGGCCCGAGTACCGGCCATGAACGGCGAAGGTAATAGAATGTCTTTCTGTGGTTTAGAGAAATCTAGGGCAGCAAAGAAATCTATAACCAAGTTAAAAACTAAAGACGGCCGCGTTCTTACTAGTACAGCAGACATCCTTAGGGAAGAAGCTCGCTACTATCAAGATCTCTACACTAGGGCGGACACTTGTCCGTCTGCTCAGGACAAATTCTTGGCGTGTCTACAACTTAAACTAGACCCCCTAGAAGCCGAGCAGTGTGAAGGCCCCTTAACCGTTAATGAAATAAAACAGGCCATTAGGGCCTCAAATAAAGACAAGTCCCCAGGAGATGATGGCCTTACGCTGGATTTCTATAAGAGGTTTGAATACCTCCTAGCTAAGGACCTGACATCGGTTGCGAATAGCGCATACTGTAAGGGGGTGCTCTCAGAAAGCCAACGCACTGCCACTGTCGTCCTGCTGCCGAAGGAGGGCGATGGGGAGTGCTTGGACAACTGGAGACCCATTTCCCTCCTAAATAGCGACTATAAAATCATAGCTAAGGCGCTAGCCAATCGGCTGGCCAAAGTTATGGATAAAGTTATCAGTGCTGATCAGACCTGTTCAGTACCAGGGAGGAGTGTCTCCGACACTCTTCATCTGTTCAGAGAAATTACAAGTAGGCTAGACACGGAAAATTCCTTAGGAATCATGCTAGCCGTCGATTTTCAAAAAGCCTTTGATAGGGTAGACTGGAATTTTCTTCTTAAGACACTTAAAACCCTTGGATTTGGGGAGTATTTTCTTAACTACATTAGACTAATCTACGCACACATACAGACACACTTAGTACACAACGGATTTCGTTCTTCGTCCCTCCACCCTACTCGTGGCATTCGGCAGGGTTGCCCCCTGAGTGCCATGCTTTTCGTCATTGCCGCCGAACCGCTGGCCGCTTTCGTGCGCCACTCCACCACCATCCAGGGAATCCACGGAACCAAGATCGCGCAGTATGCGGATGACACCACCCTCCTGCTCCGTGATGAGGCCAGCCTGGCGGGCCTTCGATGCCCTTGAGGCCTACGGAAAGGCCTCAGGGGCGAGAACCAACCTCAGGAAGACGAAGGCGGCGTGGCTTGGGGGCACCCAGGCGCCACTTTCGCAGTATCCGTTCAGTGGGTGGAGGACAAGATACATCTTTAGGTATCTTCTTCCCCCTTAACAACCGTACTAATGTCCTGCCCCTTAATTGGAATCCTGTTATTAATCAAATCCACGCTCAACTAACCCGCTGGTCTTCCCTTAACCTCTCCTTCTTCTACAAAAACTTTTCTTATTAGTACATACTGCACACCTAGTATTTATTACAAATCTAAAATTATAGGACTGCCAGGTTGGGCGCGCACCTCCATAGACGCCGGTTTTGACCGGTTTCTGTGGCAGGGGCGCAAACACCTGGCCAATACTCAAATAACAAGACTCCCTCGAAAACAAGGAGGACTAAACCTCCTCAACCTAGCGAGCAAAACAGGTGCTCAACTCCTAAAAACGGTATTTGATATCATAAGGACTGTAGATAGACCACGGTGGCAAACTCTCTTCTTAGATCGCGTAGCTACGGCCTTTAACATCTCTGATGGTTTGCATGTTTTAACTAACAAACTAAAACTATATAGAGCCACACGAAGACTTCTAACCGACTACCACGTAACCCTTCTCACTACATGGATCAATTCCGACATTAACATCAATACAGACAACTCCGTAAGCCTAGGGACTAACGTAGTTGATCTAGACAAATTATCTCATCGGGATCTTTACTTCTTCCTGTCGTCGCGCCCGATCACGGAACCAGACTACAGGGGGAAGTGGGAAGCTATTCTGGATTCTGGCCCTCTTCCATGGAGTAGAATTTGGACCAGCAGCATCAACCGCCTGGTGGATGGGTATTCCTCCGACATACACTGGAAACTCTTACGACATGTACTCCCTACGAGGGAAAATAAACACAAATGGAAATTATTAACTTCTCCGAAATGTCTCGCTTGTCCCGAGCAGGACGACACGGCCATCCACTGTCTATTCTCCTGCCCCGGCAACATAGAACTGTGGAGCCTAGTCCGAGATTTGGTCTACCGCATTCAGAGTCCCCAGCGCAAACTTACTTTGTACTGGCGCATCTTTGGATTTCCCACTTCTAGTAAAAAGGATCGTCTTTCGAACTTCCTGGCCTTCTCCGCTCAGCGGATTGCTTGGGGTAGTCGCAAGGCTTTAGAGGGCGATCAGCCCACCTCAACCAAAACACTTTTTCAAAACTACGTAGCCACTTACCTACGACAGAAATATACGATCATGCAGTCCAGCATTACGGACAGAGCGATATACTCAGCCACCTGGCTCATCAACGGCGCCTTGGGCACGATCGCCCCCGACCAACGCCTTCATCTCACCTTCAGCTGACAATCTTCTTCCTCTCTTCTGTGACTTCCAACCAGACGACCTGCAACTTCATCTAGGCCAGCCCCCGGAGTTACTTCAACCCGTCGGCGAGCCATGGTGCAGTTCTGTCCCTGGAGGGCTTCCGTCACCCACACCGGGATTTCTTCTCTCTCTCTCTCTCTTCTCTCTTTGTTTTCTTCTTCTTTCTTTCGTTTTTCGTATTTCAGAAAGAAGATTTTAACCTCCAGAAGACTTTTATCATCTAACACTCTCACCACCACATTCCATAACCTTACATCATTCCCAACCTCTCTTTATTCATAACTTTCCCTCCCCACTCTCCTTTTCCCTCCCGGATTTTCTTCTTTCCTTCCTCTTTTCCGATAACTTCATCTCTTCACACGTGGAATTGGGTGTTGCGCAGAGGACTGGTCTAGTACCAGTCCATACGGTGCGCACTACTTCTCGGTTTGACCTCTCCGCAGGGATCTTCTAGGTCTCCAACGAGGGATTTTCAGTTTCTTGATTTAGTTTTTGAACGTTGGAATGGGTTTCACCCACCCCATGTTCATCTTCTTTTTCTTTTTACAGATGTACCGCTGCCTGATCTCAAGACAACTCTATACATAGAGGGAAGAACGTTGTTTCCCTTTGCATTCACAATGGCTTTTTCGCCAAAATTAAAATTAAAGATCCTCTCCCCATCCGGTTGGATAATTTTACGAATAAACAGTGGTCCCCCCATCCCAGCACACTAGGGACAGGCGGAGAGTAAACTCCGTTTCGAGAGTCCAGCCTTGGAAAATCGTACCTCTCCTGCCGCTTTGCGAAGGAGTTTGGGTAGCCCGCTGCTCTCACATAGCCTTCCTCCCTTTAACTTCATCTGCAACACCTACACAAAAAAAAAAAAAAAAAAAAAAAGATCTTTGTGTCTAGTCTGAGATTACCGAGTTGTGTTGTGTGGGCGAAGCTTCATTGAGGTGGTAGCTCACGGTGTTTGAAGGTAAGTGTTTTTTCTTTTTTCCTTTTTTTTTTCAGTGTGTGCTATTTTTTTTTCATGGATCAGCCTCCATCTTCCCCGATGGCGACTACCTCCTATGCGGACGTGGCCCGGCCTTCCTCTCCGCCACCGGTCCACCTGCTGCTCTTCCAGACCAGCCGTCGTTTCGAGCCTTTTTGCAAGGTCTCGAAGACGACCAAGAGAACAAGCGGCCCATAACCTTCTCCAGGAATTCCTCCCTTTCCTGTACGGTGATGGGGCCGTCAACAACGTGGATGTCGGCGTGGCCATCCACGAAGCCGGGCTTGGGGCCAGGGTTCGGGCGGTGCTCTCGGGCTCTGGGGGGGCTACAGAGATCCTCTGCAGCTCCCCCCAGGATGCGGAGTTGCTCTCAACCCGCAACCTAGTGGTGAAGGGGGAGGTTACCCCCTTCGTGGTCCAGCCCGGTGGCCTGGATTAAGGTTCGTGGCCTTCCACTCGCCACACCTAATGCCATTCCAGAAGGCAATCCTTTCCCGCTTTGGGAAAATACTCCGGCCCCTCAAATATGACTGCCTGCCGGGACTACCATTCCTTTCTGGCCAGCGCAGTCTGAAAATGATGTTGAGGGAGCCCATCCCTCGACGAATTCGGGAGGAGATTGAGGGAAGGTATTATACCTTCCAGGTGGTGTACCGGGACCAGCCCCGTGCACCTCCTTTCTGTACCCGGTGCAGGGAGACGGGCCATACTGAGGCCACTGCTCAGATGTTCCCGTCACCCAGGTACCGGAGCCAGCACCGGAACCCTCACCCGCACCTACACCAGCACCTACGCCAGAACCTACGCCAGAGCCGACGCCGGAGCCTGTGCGGGCAGAACTGCCCGAACCAGCACCGACGCCGACGCCAGCACCATCTCCGCCTTTGACGCCAGCACCTGCCATGGCTCAGCCGGCGGCACCCACACTTTCGGAACCTGTTTCCGACACCACCTCCGCCGCCCGTTCTTGCTCGGTACCTCCCCCTCCGTTGCCGCGGAGGGTTCGGCCCCGGGTGTCCCGGGCGGCCAAAAGAACCGTGCGGGATTCCGCACCTGTCTCACCCCCAAAACCAAGGAGCGACGTCGGTCACATTCCCTCGAAGCTCCCCTACAACAACTTATGGAGGCTATTGCGCAGTACCCTCCTGTAACTCCGGGGGCTGCTGACATGGAAGAGTCGTCCGAATAGAGGAGACCCTTCCATTTCGACTCCTTTCGGACAACTTAACCTACTGAATGTCCTCGGACTTTAATCACGCATTTGTGACTATGAATAGACGTTTGGAATTTTTATCCCTGAATTTGAGAGGGATAAAATTCAAGTCCCAGTGGAATACTTTCCTAGACCACCTACAGCATTCAGAACTTTCCTCTATAATATGCATGCAAGAGCTCCACTTACAATCTAACCAAGAACTAGCTAGTTATTTTGCTAACTGGTCCGGACTAATTCACTCCAGCCTTGAAAAAGTAGGTAGGGCTAAAGGTGTTGCTATTCTAGTACATAGTAACCTAGGTTTTACGATAGAGCACTCTTACAGTGATAATCATGGGCGTATCGCCATAGTTATTTGCCAAACCCAGTTCCAAAGAAAAGTGATGATCGCTTCAGTGTACGCTCCCACCGTTGCGAGGGAACGGACACTGTTCTTTCAGAACTTCAATGATATCTTAGAGCAGGAGCTTAGGTCTCACCCTGCTGATGACTTATATATTCTAGGTGATTTTAATTGTGTCCCATCCCATGACCTCGATAGGCAGGGACCGGACATTAAGAGTAGGACGCATCTGATCGGGGCGCTGCAGCTGCAAACCATGTGTTCGCAGTTTGGCGTGGTCGATGCGTATAGATTCAAATACCCAGACGCGTTGTCATACACTCACTTCAGTAAAAAGTACAACGTAGCAACTAGAATAGACAGAGTGTATGTCTCTAAACACGTAGCGCAATCACTTCAAAGCGTTTCGCACGACGTTTCGCGGGAGTGACCACTTCCAGGTTCGGGCCGAGATTCTTCTTCCGGGGAACGCCAGGGGACCGGGGCTCTGGAAGCTCAACAACAGTATTCTGACGGAGTCAGAGTATGTTGAGGGTGTACAGAGTCTCTGGGAGGACTGGTCGCTTCGTCGGGCGGAGTTTCCGGACCCACTGGAGTGGTGGGACTTAGGTAAGGCTAAACTAAGGAACTTCAGTATCACGTATTGTCAGGTACGTACGGCTTATAGGCAATTCTTAGAAGATCAATTGACAGACTCTTTAAAATTAGAGCTAAAACAAGCGGCCTTAGGGCTAGATAGAAGTGATAAAATACAAGCCATCAAAACCGAGTTAGCAAACTTACAATTACACAAAACAGAAGGCGCTAGAATTAGGGCCCGAGTACCGGCCATGAACGGCGAAGGAAATAGAATGTCTTTCTGTGGTTTAGAGAAATCTAGGGCAGCAAAGAAATCTATAACCAAGTTAAAAACTAAAGACGGCCGCGTTCTTACTAGTACAGCAGACATCCTTAGGGAAGAAGCTCGCTACTATCAAGATCTCTACACTAGGGCGGACACTTGTCCGTCTGCTCAGGACAAATTCTTGGCGTGTCTAAACTTAAACTAGACCCCCTAGAAGCCGAGCAGTGTGAAGGCCCCTTAACCGTTAATGAAATAAAACAGGCCATTAGGGCCTCAAATAAAGACAAGTCCCCAGGAGATGATGGCCTTACGCTGGATTTCTATAAGAGGTTTGAATACCTCCTAGCTAAGGACCTGACATCGGTTGCGAATAGCGCATACTGTAAGGGGGTGCTCTCAGAAAGCCAACGCACTGCCACCGTCGTCCTGCTGCCGAAGGAGGGCGATGGGGAGTGCTTGGACAACTGGAGACCCATTTCCCTCCTAAATAGCGACTATAAAATCATAGCTAAGGCGCTAGCCAATCGGCTGGCCAAAGTTATGGATAAAGTTATCAGTGCTGATCAGACCTGTTCAGTACCAGGGAGGAGTGTCTCCGACACTCTTCATCTGTTCAGAGAAATTACAAGTAGGCTAGACACGGAAAATTCCTTAGGAATCATGCTAGCCGTCGATTTTCAAAAAGCTTTTGATAGGGTAGACTGGAATTTTCTTCTTAAGACACTAAAAACCCTTGGATTTGGGGAGTATTTTCTTAACTACATTAGACTAATCTACGCACACATACAGACGCACTTAGTCCACAACGGTTTTCGTTCTTCGTCCCTCCACCCCACTCGTGGCATTCGGCAGGGTTGCCCCCTGAGTGCCATGCTTTCGTCATTGCATTGCCGCCGAACCGCTGGCCGCTTTCGTGCGACACACTTCAACCATCCAAGGGATCCACGGGACCAAAATTGCACAGTACGCCGATGACACCACTCTCCTGCTCCGTGATGAGGCCAGCCTGGCGGCAGCCTTCGATGCCTTGAGGCCTAGGGTCAGGCCTCAGGGGCTAAGACCAACCTCCGGAAGACGAAGGCGGGTGGCTTGGGGGCACCCAGGCGCCAATTTCGAAATATCCCGTCCAGTGGGTGGAGGACAAGATCTCGCTTAGGTATCTTCTTCCCCCTTAACAACCGTCTAATGTCCTGCCCCTTAATTGGAATCTGTTTTAATCAAATCCATAA
>JACATO010002584.1:0-25546 GCA_018389105.1 Nautilus pompilius
CATCTATAAACACACACCTTCCCCATATAAAAACAAACACCCTCTCACTTACAAAGCCACACTCTTTCGCTCATAGAAAAACACATATCCTCCCATTATAAACACACAACGACTTCGTTATATAAAGACACACAACCGCCCACATATAAACATACACCCTTCCTCATATAAAGAAACACACCCTCCCACCTATAAACCACACACACTTCCTCATATAAGGACACACACCCCCCCACATATAAACACAAACACACATTCCTCATATAAAGACACACACTCTGCCACCAACAACAAAGATACCCTTCCTCATATAAACAACACACACCCTCCACATATAAAGACAACACACCCACCCTTACTCTTATAAAGAAACACACTTCCACTATAAACAACAAACCATAATTCCTCATAAATATACACTCACCATCCAAAATATAAACACACACAACCCTTCCTCATATAAAGACACACACTTCTCCCCTCCCCTAAACAGAACCACCATTCCTCATATAAAGACAGATATCCTCCCACATATAAACCCAATACCCTCCCACCTATAAACATACAACCCTCCCCATATAAACACAAACGTCCATTCCTCATATAAAGAACCACACACTCCCCCTATAAACACACACCCTTCCCCATATGAAAAAAACACCTCTCACTTATAAAGCCACACACTCTTCCTCATATAAAAAACACATATCCTCCCATCTAAACACAACAACCTTCCTCATATAAAACAAACACCCTCTCACTTATAAACCACACTCTTCCTCATATAAAAACACATATCCTCCCATTATAAACACACACACCCTTCCTTATATAAAGACATACAACCTCCACCTATAAACACACACACTTCCTCATATAAGGACCACACCCCCCCACATATAAACACAAACACCATTCCTCATATAAAGACCACACTCTGCCACCAACAACACATACCCTTCCTCATATAACACACACACCCCTTCCACATATAAATACACACCCTTCCTCATATAATGAAACACACCCTTTCACCTATAAAATGACATCCTTCCTTATATATAGACACATACCCTCCAACATATAAACACAACCACCATTCCTCATAAAGACATACACACTCCCACATATAAACACACACCCTTCCTCATATAATAACACACACCCTACCATCTATAAACACACACCCTTCCTCATATAAGGACACCACCCATCTACTTATAAACACCCACTCTTTCACATATAAACACAACCATCATTCCTCATATAAAGACACACACCCTTCTTCATTCATATAAAGACAGACATCCTCACATATATAAACACAAAACACCATTCCTCATATAAAGACATATCCTCCCATCTATAAACACACCCCCTCCCACATATAAACAAACGCCCTTCCTCATATAATGAAACACCACCCTCTCACTTATAAAGCCACACTCTTCCTCATATAAAAACACATATCCTCCCATCTAAACACACACAACCTCCTCATATAAAACAAACACCCTCTCACTTATAAAGCCACACTCTTCCTCATATAAAAACACATATCCTCCCATATATAAACACACACCCTTTCCTTATATAAAGAACATACAACCTCCCACTATAAACAAAAACACACACACTTCCTCATATAAGGACACACAACCCCCCCACATATAAACAACAAACACCATTCCTCATATAAAGACCCACACTCTGCCACCAACAAAACATACCCTTCCTCATATAAACACACACACCCTTCCACATATAAACACACACCCTTCCTCATATAATGAAACCAACCCTTTCACCTATAAAATGACATCCTTCCTTATATATAGACACATACCCTCCAACATATAAACACAACCACCATTCCTCATAAAGACATACACACTCCCACATATAAACACACACCCTTCCTCATAATAATACACACCCCACCATCTATAAACACACACCCTTCCTCATATAAGGCACCACCCATCTACTTATAAACCCCCACTCTTTCACATATAAACACAACATAAGTCCGCATATAAAGACACACACCCTCTTCATATAAAGACAGACATCCTCACATATATAAACAACCAAACACCATTCCTCATATAAAGACATATCCTCCCATCTATAAACACACACACCTCCCACAAATAAACACACACGCCTCCTCATATAATGACACACACCTTCCCACATATAAACACAACCACCATTCCTCATATATAGAAAACACACCCTTCTTCAGATAAAGACAGATATCCTCCCAATATAAACACAACCATCATTCCTCATATAAAGAAACACACATCACCCTCCCACCTATAACACACACCCCCATGTATAAACACACACATCCTTCCACCTATAAATACAAACACTTCCTTATATAAAGACACACTCCAACATATAAAAACACAACACAATTCCTCAATAAACGCACACCCTTCCTCATAAAATACTCTCACACCTCCCTCCAAAAGATAAACACACACCCCTTCCTCATATAAAGACACACATCCTCGAATGTAAAACACACAAGTGTCCTCATAGATTAACACACACCCGCCCACCTATAAACACACACACTCTTCCTCATATAAAGACACACACCCTCCAATGTATAAACACAACCACCATTCCTTATATAAAGACTCACACCCTCCCACATATAAACACACACCCTCCAATGTATAAACACAACCACCATTCCTTATATAAAGACTCACACCCTCCCACATATAAACACACACCCTTCCGCATATAAAGAGAGATATCCTCCCACCTATAAATATAAACACTCTACCTCATGTTAAGAAACATATCCTCCCACATATAAACACACACCCTTCCGCATATAAAGAGAGATATCCTCCCACAAGATAACACAACACCATTCCTCATATAAAGACAGACACACACCCTCCCACCTATAAATATAAAACACTCTTCTCATGTTAAGAAACACATCCTCCCACATATAAACACACACCCTCCCACGTATAAACACACACCCTCCCATATATAAGCACAAAAACACTTCCTCATATAAAGAACACCCACACCCTTCTTCATATAAAAACAGACATCCTCCCACATATAAATACACACCCTTCCTCATATAAAGAAACACACTCACACATATAAAAGTAACTGCAATTCCTCATATAAACGTATACCCTTCCTCATAAATATACTCTCACCCTCCTAAATATAAACACACACCCTTCCTCATATGAAGAAAGACACCCTCTGACCTATAAACACAACACCATTCCTCATATAAAGACAGACACACCCTCCCACCTATAAATATAAACACTCTTTCTCATGTTAAGAAACATATCCTCCCACATATAAACACACACTCTTGCTTATATAAAGACAGATAACCTCCCACGTATAAACACAACCACCATTCCTCATAAAGACATACACACTCCCACATATAAACACACACCCTTCCTCATATAATAACACACACCCTACCATCTATAAACACACACACCCTTCCTCATATAAGGACACCACCCTTCTACTTATAAAACACACACTCTTTCACATATAAACACAACCATCATTCCTCATATAAAGACACACACTCCTTCATATAAAGACAGACATCCTCACATATAAAAACACAAACACCATTCCTCATATAAAGACACATACTCCCCACCAATAAACAAAATCACCATTACTCATATAAAGAAACACATCCTCCCCACATAAAACACAAATCTTCCTCATATTAAGACACACACCATCCCACATATAACACAACCACAATTCATCATATAAAGACAACACACACCCTGCCACCTATAAACATAAACACCCTTCCTCATGTAAAGAACACACATCCCTCCCACAATAAACACACACCCTCCCACGTATAAACGCACACCCTTCCTCATATAACGACGCACATATTCCAAATATAAACACACACATCCTTCCTCATATAAAGACACACACCCCCCTTACTCTTAATAAAGAACACACTTCCACATATAACACAAACCATAATTCAAATCCGCTAAATATACACTCACCATCCAAAATATACACAACACAAACACACACACCCTTCCTCATATAAGACACACATTCTCCCACCTATAAACAGAACCAACCATTCCTCATATAAAGAAACACATCTCCTTCCTCCAACATATAAACAGAAGCATCATTCCTCATATAAGACACACATTCTCCCACCTATAAACAAACCACCATTCCTCATATAAGAACGGATATCCTCCCACATATAAACACAATAACCCTCCCACCTATAAACATACACCCTCCCACATATAAAAACACACGTCCATTCCTCATATAAAGAACCACACACTCCCATCTATAACACACACCCTTCCCCATATAAAAACAAACACCCTCTCACTTACAAACCACACTCTTCCTCATATAAAACACATATCCTCCCATATATAAACACACACCTTCGTTATATTAAGACACCCAACCTCCCACATATAAACATACACCCCTTCCGCATATAAAGAAACACACCTCCCACCTATAAACACACACACTTCCTCATATAGGACACACACCCCCCCACATATAAACACAAACACCATTCCTCATATAAAGACACACACTCTGCCCCACCACAACACATACCCTTCCGCATATAAACACACACACCCTTCCACAGATAAAGACACACACCCACCCTTACTCTTATAAAGAACACACTTCCACATATAAACACAAACCATAATTCCTCATAAATATACACTCACCATCCAAAAGATAAACACACACCCTCCTCCTCAGATAAAGACACAACATTCTCCCACCTATAAACAGAACCACCATTCCTCATATAAAGACAGATATCCTCCCACATATAACACAATCACCCGCCCACCTAAAAACATACACCCTCCCACATATAAACACAACGTCCATTCCTCATATAAAGAACCACACACTCCCATCTATAAACACACACACCCCCTTCCCCATATGAAACAAACACCCTCTCACTTATAAAGCCACACTCTTCCTCATATAAAAACACATATCCTCCCATCTCAATAACACACACACAACCTCCTCATATAAAACAAACACCCTCTCACTTATAAAGCCACACTCTTCCTCATATAAAAACACATATCCTCCCATATATAAACACACACCCTTCCTTATATAAAGACATACAACCTCCCACCTATAAACACACACACTTCCTCATATAAGGACACACACCCCCCCACATATAAACACAAAACCATTCCTCATATAAAGACACACACTCTGCCACCAACAACAACATACCCTTCTCATATAAACACACACACCCCTCCACATATAAATACACACCCGTCCTCTATAATGAAACACACCCTTTCACCTATAAAATGACATCCTTCCTTATATATAGACACATACCCTCCAACATATAAACACAACCACCATTCCTCATAAAGACATACACACTCCCACATATAAACACACACCCTTCCTCATATAATAACACACACCCTACCATCTATAAACACACACCCTTCCTCATATAAGGACACCACCCATCTACTTATAAACACCCACTCTTTCACATATAAACACAACCATCATTCCTCATATAAAGACACACACCCTTCTTCATATAAAGACAGACATCCTCACATATATAAACACAAACACCATTCCTCATATAAAGACATATCCTCCCATCTATAAACACACCCTCCCACATATAAACACACGCCCTTCCTCATATAATGACACACACCTTCCCACATATAAACACAACCACCATTCCTCATATATAGAAACACACCCTTCTTCATATAAAGACAGATATCCTCCCACATATAAACACAACCATCATTCCTCATATAAAGAAACACACACCCTCCCACCTATAAACACACACCCCCATGTATAAACACACACATCCTTCCACCTATAAATACACACTTCCTTATATAAAGACACACTCCAACATATAAACACAACCACAATTCCTCATATAAACGCACACCCTTCCTCATAAAAATACTCTCACCCTCCAAAATATAAACACACACACCCTTCCTCATATAAAGACACACATCCTCGAATGTAAAAACACACAAGTTTCCTCATAGATTAACACACACCCTCCCACCTATAAACACACACACTCTTCCTCATATAAAGACACACACCCTCCAATGTATAAACACAACCACCATTCCTTATATAAAGACTCACACCCTCCCACATATAAACACACACCCTCCAATGTATAAACACAACCACCATTCCTTATATAAAGACTCACACCCTCCCACATATAAACACACACCCTTCCGCATATAAAGAGAGATATCCTCCCACCTATAAATATAAACACTCTACCTCATGTTAAGAAACATATCCTCCCACATATAAACACACACCCTTCCGCATATAAAGAGAGATATCCTCCCACATATAAACACAACACCATTCCTCATATAAAGACAGACACACCCTCCCACCTATAAATATAAACACTCTTCCTCATGTTAAGAAACACATCCTCCCACATATAAACACACACCCTCCCACGTATAAACACACACCCTCCCATATATAAGCACAAACACTTCCTCATATAAAGACACCCACCCTTCTTCATATAAAAACAGACATCCTCCCACATATAAATACACACCCTTCCTCATATAAAGAAACACACTCACACATATAAAAGTAACTGCAATTCCTCATATAAACGTATACCCTTCCTCATAAATATACTCTCACCCTCCTAAATATAAACACACACCCTTCCTCATATGAAGAAAGACACCCTCTGACCTATAAACACAACACCATTCCTCATATAAAGACAGACACACCCTCCCACCTATAAATATAAACACTCTTTCTCATGTTAAGAAACATATCCTCCCACATATAAACACACACTCTTGCTTATATAAAGACAGATAACCTCCCACGTATAAACACAACCACCATTCCTCATAAAGACATACACACTCCCACATATAAACACACACCCTTCCTCATATAATAACACACACCCTACCATCTATAAACACACACCCTTCCTCATATAAGGACACCACCCTTCTACTTATAAACACCCACTCTTTCACATATAAACACAACCATCATTCCTCATATAAAGACACACACCCTCCTTCATATAAAGACAGACATCCTCACATATATAAACACAAACACCATTCCTCATATAAAGACACATACTCCCACCAATAAACAAAATCACCATTACTCATATAAAGAAACACATCCTCCCACATATAAACACAAATCTTCCTCATATTAAGACACACACCATCCCACATATAAACACAACCACAATTCATCATATAAAGACACACACACCCTTCCACCTATAAACATAAACACCCTTCCTCATGTAAAGAAACACATCCTCCCACATATAAACACACACCCTCCCACGTATAAACGCACACCCTTCCTCATATAACGACGCACATATTCCAAAATATAAACACACACATCCTTCCTCATATAAAGACACACACCCACCCTTACTCTTATAAAGAAACACACTTCCACATATAAACACAACCATAATTCCTCATAAATATACACTCACCATCCAAAATATAAACACACACCCTTCCTCATATAAAGACACACATTCTCCCACCTATAAACAGAACCACCATTCCTCATATAAAGAAACACATCCTCCAACATATAAACAGAAGCATCATTCCTCATATAAAGACACACATTCTCCCACCTATAAACAAAACCACCATTCCTCATATAAAGACGGATATCCTCCCACATATAAACACAATAACCCTCCCACCTATAAACATACACCCTCCCACATATAAACACAACGTCCATTCCTCATATAAAGAACCACACACTCCCATCTATAAACACACACCCTTCCCCATATAAAAACAAACACCCTCTCACTTACAAAGCCACACTCTTCCTCATATAAAAACACATATCCTCCCATATATAAACACACACCCTTCGTTATATAAAGACACACAACCTCCCACATATAAACATACACCCTTCCTCATATAAAGAAACACACCCTCCCACCTATAAACACACACACTTCCTCATATAAGGACACACACCCCCCCACATATAAACACAAACACCATTCCTCATATAAAGACACACACTCTGCCACCAACAACACATACCCTTCCTCATATAAACACACACACCCTTCCACATATAAAGACACACACCCACCCTTACTCTTATAAAGAAACACACTTCCACATATAAACACAACCATAATTCCTCATAAATATACACTCACCATCCAAAATATAAACACACACCCTTCCTCATATAAAGACACACATTCTCCCACCTATAAACAGAACCACCATTCCTCATATAAAGACAGATATCCTCCCACATATAAACACAATCACCCTCCCACCTATAAACATACACCCTCCCACATATAAACACAACGTCCATTCCTCATATAAAGAACCACACACTCCCATCTATAAACACACACCCTTCCCCATATGAAAACAAACACCCTCTCACTTATAAAGCCACACTCTTCCTCATATAAAAACACATATCCTCCCATCTAAACACACACAACCTTCCTCATATAAAACAAACACCCTCTCACTTATAAAGCCACACTCTTCCTCATATAAAAACACATATCCTCCCATATATAAACACACACCCTTCCTTATATAAAGACATACAACCTCCCACCTATAAACACACACACTTCCTCATATAAGGACACACACCCCCCCACATATAAACACAAACACCATTCCTCATATAAAGACACACACTCTGCCACCAACAACACATACCCTTCCTCATATAAACACACACACCCTTCCACATATAAATACACACCCTTCCTCATATAATGAAACACACCCTTTCACCTATAAAATGACATCCTTCCTTATATATAGACACATACCCTCCAACATATAAACACAACCACCATTCCTCATAAAGACATACACACTCCCACATATAAACACACACCCTTCCTCATATAATAACACACACCCTACCATCTATAAACACACACCTTCCTCATATAAAGGACACCACCCTTCTACTTATAAACACCCACGCTTACACATATAAACACAACCACTATTCCTCATATAAAGTCACACACCCTCCCACATATAACACCACCAGAATTCCTCATATATACACAGACACCATTCCTCATATAAGGACACATCCTCCATCTATAAACATGCACCCTTCCTTATAAAAATACTCTCACCCTCCAAAATATAAACACACACAGTTTCCTCATATAAAGACACATACGCTCCCACATATAAACACAACCACCATTCCTCTTATATAGAAACACACCCTCCAACATATAAACACTCACCCTTCCTCTTATAAAGACACACACCCACATTTCCTCATATAAAGAGATACACCCTTCTTCATATAAAGACAGACATCCTCCCACATATAAACACCCACCCTTCTTCATATAAAGATACACACGCTCCAACATATAAACACAACCACTATTCCTCATATATACACAGACACCATTCCTCATATAAGGACACATCCTCCCATCTATAAACACGCACCCTTCCTTATAAAAATATTCTCACCCTCCAAAATATAAACACACACAGTTTCCTCATATAAAGACACATACGCTCCCACATATAACACAACCACCATTCCTCTTATATGAAACACCCCTCCAACATATAAACACTAACACCCCTTCCTCTTATAAAGACACCACCCCACATTTCCTCATATAAAGAGATACACCCTTCCTCTTATAAAGACACACACCCACATTTCCTCATATAAAGAGATACACCCTTCTTCATATAAAGACAGACATCCTCCCACATATAAACACCCACCCTTCTTCATATAATGACACACACCCTCCAACATATAAACACAACCACCCTTCCTCATGTAAAGAAACACCCTCCAAAGTATAAACACAACCACCATTTCATAAATAAAGGCACACACCCTCCAATGTATAAACACACCCACAATTCCTCATATAAAGAGAACACACCCTTCCTCTTTGCTCATGTAAAGAAACACATCCTCCCACATATAAACACACACCCTCCCATGTAACCACTAATATAAACACATAACCTTCTTCATATAATGACACACACCCTCCAACGTATAAGCTCAACCACCATTTCATAAATAAAGACACATACACTCCCACATATAAACACGACCATCATTCCTCATATAAAGATATAGACTCTCGCAGATATAAACACAACAACCATTCCTTATATAAAGACAAACACCCTCCTACATATAAATACAACCACAAATCCTCATATAAAGATGCACACACCCTCCCACCTATAAACACAACAAGCTTCCTCATGAAAAGAAACACATTTTCCCACATATAAACACAGAACCTCCTACATATATTAACACACCCATAATTCCTCATATAAAGAAATAGACTCTCCCAGATATAAACACAACTACCATTCCTCAAATAAAGACCTAGACCCACCCACATATAAACACACGACATTCCTCTTATAAAGACCCACATATTCCAACATATAAATACACACACCCTTCCTCATATAAAGACGCACACACTCTCTCATATAAAGAAACACACTCCCACATATAAACAGAACCACAATTTCTCATAAAAATACACTCAACCTCCAAAATATAAACACACACCCTTCCTTATATAAAGACACACACCCTTCTTCATATAAAGACAGACATCCTCCCACATTAAATACACACCCTCCCTCATATAAAGAAACACACTCTCACATATAAACAGAACCACAATTCCTCATAAAAATACACTCAACCTCCAAAATATAAACACACACCCTTCCTTATATAAAGACACACACCTTCCAAATTATAAACAGTCACCATTCTTCATATAAAGACAGATATCCTCCCACATTTAAACACACAACCTTCCTCATATGAAGACACACACGCTCCGATATATAAACACAACCACCATTCCTCATATAAAGAAAACACACCCTTCCTCTTTCCTCATGTAAAGAAACACATCCTGCCACATATAAACACACACTCTTCCTCATATAAAGATAGATAACCTCCCACATATAAACACAACCACAATTCCTCATATAAAGACCCACATACTCCAATATGTAAACACACAACCCTTCCTCATATAAAGAAACCCATCCTCCCAAATATAAACACACACCATTCCTCATATAAAGACACTCACCCTTCTTCAAATAAAGACAGACATCCTCCCACATATAAACAAAACCACCATTCCTCATATAAAGACACACACCTTTCCACATATAAACACCACCAGAATTCCTCATATATACACAGACACCATTCCTCATATAAGGACACATCCTCCCATCTATAAACACACACCCTTGTCATACCAAGAGAAACACCCTCCCATCTATAAACACACACCCTTCCTTATAAAAATACTCTCACCCTCCAAAATATAAACACACACAGTTTCCTCATATAAAGACACATATGCTCCCACATATAAACACAACCACCATTCCTCTTATATAGAAACACACCCTCCAACATATAAACACTCACCCTTCCTCTTATAAAGACACACACCCACATTTCCTCATATAAAGAGATACACCCTTCTTATAAAGACAGACATCCTCACATATATAAACACAAACACCATTCCTCATATAAAGACATATCCTCCCATCTATAAACACACCCTCCCACATATAAACATACGCCCTTCCTCATATAAAGACACACACCTTCCCACATATAAACACAACCACCATTCCTCATATATAGAAACACACCCTTCTTCATATAAAGACAGATATCCTCCCACATATAAACACACGCCCTTCCTCATATAAAGACACACTCCCTTCTTCATATAAAGACACACAACCACCCACCTATAAACACACACACACACACTCTTCCTCATATAAAGAAACACACACCCTCCCACCTATAAACACACACCCCCATGTATAAACACACACCCTCCCATATATATACACACACACCCTTCCACCTATAAATACACACACTTCTCATATCAAGAGGCACACCCTCCCACCTATAAACACACACTTCCTTATATAAAGACACACACCATCCAACATATAAACACAACCACAATTCCTCATATAAATGCACACCCTTCCTCATAAAAATACTCTCACCCTCCAAAATATAAACACACACACCCTTCCTCATATAAAGACACACATCCTCGAATGTAAAAACACACAAGTTTCTTCATAGATTAACACACACCCTCCCACCTATAAACACACACACTCTTCCTCATATAAAGACACACCCTCCAATGTATAAACACAACCACCATTCCTTATATAAAGACACACATCCTCCCACGTATAAACAAACACTCTTCCGCATATAAAGAGAGATATCCTCCCACATATAAACACAACACCATTCCTCATATAAAGACAGACACACCCTCCCACCTATAAATATAAACACTCTTCCTCATGTTAAGAAACACATCCTCCCACATATAAACACACACCCTCCCATATATAAGCACAAACCCTTCCTCATATAAAGACCCACCTACTCCAACATATAAACACATACACCATCCCTCATATAAAGACCCACCTACTCCAACATATAAACACATACACCATTCCTCATATAAAGACACACATGCTTATTCATATAAAGACCCACATCCTCCCACCTATAAACAAAACCACCATTCCTCATATAAAGAAACACATCTTTCCACATATAAACACACACCATCCATCATATAAAGACACACACTCCCACATATAAACACAACCATTAATCCTCATATAAAGACACATACTCCCACCAATAAACAAAATCACCATTACTCATATAAAGAAACACACCATCCCACATATAAACACAACCACAATTCTCTCATATAAAGACACTCACACCCTTCCACCTATAAACATAAACAACCCTTCCTCATGTAAAAAAACACAATCATCCCACATATAAACACACACTCTTGCTTATATAAAGACAGATAACCTCCCACATATATACACACAACCTTCCTCATATAATGACACACACCCTCCATCCTATAAACACTTAGCCTTTCTCATATAAAGTCATCCACCCTTCCTCATATAAAGACAACCACCCTTCCTCATATAAAGACACACACCCTCCCACATATAAAGACACACCCTTACTTATATAAAGACACAAATTCTCCTATTAATAAATACAAGTGTCCTCACTCATATAAACAGTAACAGACTCCAAAATCTAAACCTACACTCCCTTTGTCTCTCAAACACACTCTCTTTGTATACATTCATTTGGAGACTACTGCATAAGCAACACTCTCCTGTCACATAAATTTATTGTAATAAATATATATTGAATTTGAAAATTTTTTCATATTTATACCTCAAATTATATTTCATTTCTTTTAAAAACTCTTAATGAAATATAGTAAATTCTTAATATTGGAGGTGTATTGTGTACTAGCTATACTTGAAGTCCTATATAATAATTACTAAGAATACAAATTTATATGTGCTAATCTTTTTTCTTTTTTCAAAATATTTAATAAACTAAGTGTCTAAAATACCCAAGTATAATTTTAAAAGTGTTTTTTTTTCCTTTTATTTAAATGCCTATTGATAAAAAATGTTTAATGTTTTGTATGCTAAATGTGATTCATTTGCTTGCTGCTACTCTTCACATCTGTATTACTCAGCACAGGTTGAGCCAACGGGGCTGACTCACACACACTACCTTCCTGGTAAATATAATAACCCTTAGCAACTACAAATCTGTATATCACTCTAACTATATGAGGCTTCACCAATGGTATAAGGTAAAATATGACCTGGTATACGGAGGATTAAAAGAAATTTAATGCTATATCCTCATTTCTTTGATTAGTTAATTTTGCTTCTACACTATGCAAGTTTTTCACTGATTTAAATTCTAAATTTAAATTTTATTTTAATATACGACAAATAAATCTGTTTTTTGTGTATCATAATAATTGTTTAGCAAATAGATGATATAGCATCGAACCCTGAAGCATATACGACTTCATGTTTCGAGTAATTAGATTGTATTATTTTTCCGCGAAGAATGCTTCTATGGACTAAATAATCAACAGGTATGAATACAAAGAATGACAGTTTCTCACCGATCAAAAACCGTTTATTTTAAAGAACGTTTTTACAGTAATTAACTACAGTAAACCATTTTTTAAAAAGTCAGGTATGTAGATACAGTACAATACCAGGCGCAGTTGTAGGTACTGACCATCTTAAAAAATCAAAGTGACAGTTTACTTTGCTCGAGGGGCCATGTACAAGCCACACTGGACCGTTTCTTTTAGCCATGTCAGATCGTCTCGTTTATGTCGAGGTTATAACCGAGGAGGAATTTCGTAAAAGTGTTCAGGTCTTATCATAAATTTAAAATTAACAAATTCATCTTCGTCTTCACAGTTTTCAGCACTTAGTTCTTTGATACATTAATTCCATTGTTTTGTACATTATTTATTATAACATAAATCTGTCAGACTCGATATGAGGATTTGTGGTTGTATTTATATGTAGGAGGGTGTGTCTTTAGATAAGAAATGTTGTTGTGTTTATATGTGGGAGGTTATCTGTCTTTGTATGCTAGAAAAGCTCTCTATTAGTGAAAAACAGTTATGGTGGTGATAATTTTCTTTTTCACTTTACATGTCATTATGTCTTCTTTTAGTGTACTAAACCAACCCCAATTTTATTTGTCCTTTGTAATGAAAAGGGATGATTATTTTTGTTAGAGTTCAGTTTTTTTGCGGGAAGTTACGTACTCTGTGTGTGAAAATCCTTGAAACTAGAGACCGAAGGCCATTGCTTCTACTGGTTGCCAAGCAACCAGTCATTAATAATAGATTAATACTACTAATTAATAATAGTTCTTCAAAAGTTATAAACCTATCTTATAAAATGTTATCGTCTGTTGGTGTGTTATTCGCTTGCATTGTCTGAATTCTAAGCGCTTTGATAATAATTACCCACACTGCACCATTCACTGGGCGGCCGGTGGTCCATTGAACTATTAAATTGCATGATTGTGGACCAGAGTTCTGGTTCAGTTTGGCTCCCCACGTCCCCTTCTTGCTTACTGCTGTGAGATGCCCTTAGACCTCGAAAGTCAAGTCCGCCAAGAATAAGAAACATTTACTAAATATGTTTAACCAGGTTTATTATTAACCCACTCAAGTTTCAGTAGAGTACCTGATGTCTAGTCTTTTGCTGTTTTGGTTCCGATAAAGCTGCTCGTCATGTTAGTTTTCCTCTGCGTGTATTGAAAAAGAACTTTCGAGATGCGGAATTCAGTTAACAAAGCAGTTTTCGAAAATCTGACCAATTCAATTCATTAAGAAAAAAAGCGCTATTGTTTCATTTAATTAGTTTATAAATATTTAGATTTGTATCGTACATCAGTGTCTACAAACAACCCCGGTGAGAAAGCGTAGTACCACGCTTTACCGCTAGGAAGTGTTGCCAATCCGACGGCAGCATTTCTGACTTTGGCAAAGTAATTCTTATTAAACCATTTTGTCTTTTAGATGTGAGAGAGAGAGAGAATTCACCCTGCCGACTGGTGGAGAAACCGTGCCAAGGAGGTGAACCAAACCGAGGCGGTGCCGAGCGGGATTCGAACCCTAGCTCTCCATCTAACTGGACCACAAGTCTCTCAATCTATGTAAGTGTCTTAATTATTGTTCTCAAGTTCCGACCAGTTAATCAGCACCAGTCTGAAGCAAATCCGATCTATTTTCGGCATTAGAAACTAAAACTAGAATAATTGTATGCTTATTTAATACTTGGTTGAAAAGCGTATTGGAGTTTTCTTAAACGAATTTCAGCTAATGTCTGTCCTCTAAAACCAGAAAGGTAATGCCGTAGTTGCACGGGTAGTGCCTAATTTTGTCAAAAGTACAAAGTTTAAGGTTCCAGTCCTCCCCACCAGGGGGAGGTGGGTACGTTTGCTGCCCGCTGATTAATAATCAATGTATTGATTGTGCTGCCTTATCGATCCAGGCAATAAATTAACTTCGCACATTTAAAGTATATATTACAAATCTTCAGCTGACTCTAATGTCCAGTCAGGTCAGAATAGACATTAATTAGCCTTTTCGTTCTTTATTTGAAGTGGGCAAAACGGACAACAGCTACGAATTATTTGGCGATTAGCCATTTGAAAACAGCGACACCTGCCGGTCGTTGGTGCTCATCAGATGTACTAAAATCACGGATTAACCACAAACGGGCCAACTGTTCCAAAACAGCTCTGTCGATGAAACAAAAAATTCTGAACAACAAGAAACAATTCGCTTATTCTCTCAACAAATAAAAGCGAAAGTAAACTTCCTGTCGCGCAGATGTTTATCGTCTTTTCGTTTTATGCGAAAGCAAATGACCGCGCAAATATGAATTCTGGGTGTTGTTGTTTTTGTTTTTTATTAAACCGCTGTTCGATTATTAAGTCGAAACGTATTGGAATGACTGCAGAAATATCCGCGATTTGGTGTCGGCTTGGCACGGTTAGTATGGATCAATGCTGTTTGACGAGAAGCCGGCAACTAGCAGTCAGACTGAAAGCTTAGCAGTCTTAATTGGCAATATGTTGGGCGATTAGTCTGTTCGGCGAAAATTGATTTTCGCCCCTAATGATGAATGCTTTTCTCTCGGCATTCACGACGGTCGAGTCGGAGGTTCCGGGCTAAAACAACGCGGCCAGGCTGTGAAAATGTCGCTGGGTATTTTTGTTTTCACCCACCTGGTCCAACAACACTGGCTCCTTAATAAAGCTGTACGGGCGCGCGCCCTCACTTCGGGGTGGGACAGGGGCAAAGCGCCATCTCCTGGCCGTTCCGAATACGGATCTTTACCGTTTAACGTTTATTTTGCCCAAGCCGCGTGCGAGATACCAGGCTCGGTCTCCCGTACTTTCTGAAGATGAGGCCGGAGATATCGCACTGTCTTCTGTCACAGAGAAATAATTTTGAAGAATCTCTCAGTTTCTTGCTTGCTTTACAGAACTTTGTGTAATTTTTTTGTAGTGAATATTAAACATATGATTGTCGATTTGGATTTCTTTTAGAATCGCACCAAAAAGAGACCACCCGTCTTTAGATACCCGGTCAGGCAGTACGAATCTTTGTTTTTAGAGTAATCACGTTTAGAAGGGAAATGTGTGAGTCCTTAGTGAGAGGCTTTCCAGTGTTTTTGTAAGCTTTTGGTAAACTAACGGAGTTCCATATAAAAGGGTTATTCTGCTCTTACTAGTTCTTTAGGGTTGGGATGAGTTTTTAAGAGCATCAGATTCATTTCAAAGAGATTCTGCTGGCTTATTAATTTCAAATGAGTTCACGATCTGGTCTTTAAAAAATAATAATTGCCAATTTTATAGTTCGTCATGATTATCTACCACATCTAGGACAGGATATATTAACTGGACGGTTAGTTTCCTCTCTAAATCGGTTATGTTTAGTTGTCCGAGATACTGTGAAATATGAACTAGTAAATTAGTTGTTACCAAAGTATTTCCAACGCTGCCAGACGCCTACCTCGTCTTTCAGCAGTACGGACGCGAGAATCTCAAAAAGCATCCATGTCTACGATCCCGTCTACGCCAACGCTGCAGCAGTACCCTTTTTTTCTTTACCCGTAAGATTTCTGTCTCACCATCTTTTTAAGTTTACCGTCCGTCTCGGCAGCGTTATGATTAAACATTGGCTCTCAGAACGACGCGTAGATATGCCGCCTTCATCTATATGCGCCGAGAGTCTTAATTCCTCCATTCCCACGTGTAGCTTCATCGCTAGAATTTACCGACTCATTTGTTTATCCATCAGTGTGGTTTCGATATACGGCTCACCTAATTATTGTTCGGATATGGTATTCTTGCGAGAGTTTGAGAATGGAATAGATGTACTTCTATATAATAATTATATGAAAGTTGACGCGAGTTCCTTAAGAGAACGAGTGAAGACAGAAACTTGTTCCACCCTGGGTCGGTACAATTACCAGCCTCACCTGCTAGAGTCGATTCCGTGCCTGGAAATCAACGCTATAAGAACAAATTCGATAAAACCCAGTGGAAAGCCTTAAATTAAGTCTGTTTTTGTGCCAATATTGTATTATTGGCGAGAAAGTGCATCCATTTGCGTCTTGGAATGATAAAGGTAAAGAAAAGCTGTCTCTTTTTTTTCTGCCAGCGCAAATTTAAAAAAAAAACAAAGACTAATAAACTCGCCAGCCTCCAAATGAAGAGCCACGAGGAACGGTATTGAGCTGATGTTTTTAAATGCGAGCTTCACAAAGTGCTAATAACCTACAGCGTGTTTAAATAACGGAGAGGGATTTTAGTGCGAGGAAGTGATAAAAGATTATGGTGGGTTTTCCGTTCTTGGCAGCGACGTTCGGGCTGCCAGCAAAAGGCTTCAGTCCTTTACCTTTAAGAAATGCCATCTTCCCGCGCTGACTAATTAATTTAATAAGTAAAATTAACAGAGATATTGAAATTAGATAATAATATAATAATAATAATAATAATAATATAATAATGATGATGATGATGATGATGATGATGATGATGATGATGATGATAATAATAATAATATAATAAATCTATTCTTAAAATGTTTCTTGAAAAGAATTGGAAAGTAAGTTTTGTTTTTGTTTTTTCTAATTGTGCAACAGATTTGTTTTGTTATCAAGATTAACCTTTTCTGAACATTATTATTATTATTAACTTAAATAATGGCTGACAAGGGTCGGAAGAGGACATTAACAATGTGTTACTCGAGAGCTGGGCCGAAGGTGGCGCAGTGGTGATGCCAACAAGAAAGCAAACGGATTCCCAGTACGTAAAACCCGCTGGCTGCACCGATTGTCTGCCGGACTGGTGAGATGTGGAACATAACTGTCTTCCTTTTCTAAAGGTGTTACGGGAACAGCATCTGTGGCTTTGCGAATAATCCGACCTAAGAAGATTGCGCAGTGCCTGATCAGCGGCAGATATTTCCGTTTGAGTCGCCGTGTTGTACTAAAGCAGTCTCCAGCCATTACTCTCAGAGACTGAACTCTGGGACAAGACAGTTTTTTTTGGCGTTGTCGACTGTCGATGGGGGAGGCGTGGAAGCTTTTGATTCAGATCTTAAGAAAAATCCCTGCTCTTATCGATATAAAATAGATGTAGATGTGCTTCTAAGTCGTAATTGATGCATAAAATTGCAGAAATCTCCTGTCACAGACGGCATACAGCGCAGTCAGGGTTCTGTAAGGTTGCAGACTGCACTTATGTCACTGACCAAGTAAACACGATAAACGCTATTGCATTAATTCTAATGATCTCCAATAAAAAAAGTGCTAAGGACTAAACAAGTGGCCGGAGTTGGTCTTAAACCAACGACCTTTTGATTCTGTTTAGTTTCTGACAAACCCTTTAGCCAACAGCCGTGCTGTAGTGGACTAGCTCCGACTGACTGGAGAACCGGCTTTCCTCCAGCGTCCTACACCGGACAGATTCTCTTCCTCACCAGTCGGCCTGGAGTTACATGGATTTTGTATCGTTAAAGAGAATGCCACACAAGTATCGTCCTGAAGCCGGACTTTCGGATCTGGAAAGCCCTCAGAAAAGAAAGCTGGTTATTTCCAATTATGAACAACAAATATCTTTAATTTCCAGTTAGTAATGTATTAAAGAATTAGGGTCTGCCACGAACAAAGGCAGCGTTATACCTTTGCCCCTGATATCGCAAGCAGTAGACTACAGCCTGGTTTCCGAACAAAAGCGTAAAATTCATGTACAAATTAAAGCTTTTAAACAGAAGTTTGGCCTGTTAAAAATAGGAGAATCTTTTACAACAGGACGAACTTCCGCTCACATTGACGACTGAAGATGGAATCACACTATCGCAGGCTAAGGATTCTTCATAGGAAAAGAAAGATGAATAAGCAACAGTGTTTTAAAAAAAAATTGTAAATAAAAGATACTTGTTCCAACAAACCAATTTACATTGACCAGTAAAAATATTCTTTAAAAAGCCTAAAACATTTTGTTATTTCTGTTATTCTTAATTATATCTGCAAATAATTTTTACCTGTCTATAAAAAACAAGCATTTAAAGGCACATTTGTAGAAGTAAATACGCCTGTTTTAAAACAAAAAATGAAGAAAACAGGCTTTTTGTTGCTGTATTTATCTTTTATTACAAGTGGATCGTTGTTGAAATCAGTATTTAGTAGACAGCTGTTTGCTTTTCACAGAACGTGAATTCCCACCATAGGGAAGGCGAATGAAAGTGGTTAATTTACATTTTGAGGACACACATGGAGAATAGAAGGTTCATTGTCGACCTTTCGTTGCACAAGTCTTTCATCGAAAGATGCCTGACGAATTATGATATTGATAAGTCCACAATTATGGCCGCTATCAGAGATGATTATACAGTGATTTTAGATAAGGAAATAGACGTCCTAAAAAAACATTCTATTTATTCCGGAACTATACATAGTACTGGAAAATTATGAGTGGGGTTAATACTTCGTGGTGAGAGTCTATTGCCTTCTATTAGACAGGAACGCGCTCATATAGTGCCGACGAGATCAGCAGCCCATTGCTGGCTCAGAATCTGTATCAGGTAGCGCCGGGAACAGGTGACGGGGTTACTTTTAAGAATATCCCACAGCTGCTCAACGGGGTTCGTGTGTTAGGTTACTGGCCAAACTTGTGATGCTAACTCTCTTTCCAACTTTTCGTTGTATGGGCAGGGGAACGTGGGAAACGTCTTCCATAGATTACTTCCCTTCTGGACAGATGACCATTGACGCAGACAGGCACTTGTAGGGGATGCTGACGTATCAGACAGCAACTACATCTTTTTCATAGTCCAACAACTGTAACTGACCAGTGGCCCGATTCACAGCCACTTCCATGGCAGGACCATCATATTTTCGTCGCGGCTTGCAGGTGGAAAGAAAACAACAGCGCTTTTAAAAGGCGGTCGGACCGCAAGAGCCTGCTGCAGTCGGTGACTGATGGGAGTGGATATAACATATGGGAGGGATCCTTCACACGTACCGCCACATATGCAGCCGACCGTCGTGGTTCGAGTTCGTGCCTCCTCTCGGACAGGATGTGGTGGTCTTAATTGTTCTCGTAGGTCGCGATCACGTACCGATCGTGCGAACAAAGGGCTTATTTAAGGGGGGTCATCTATTTTTTAGAAGAAAAACAATAGCAAGAATGCATCTGGCATCTCTTTTAAGTGGCACGCAAACTGATATCCACTGCCGTCTTCGTAGAAGGTTCGGGTACAAGCATCAAGGAATCCGACTCCATTCTGCGAAATGCTCAGTAAATTGTCAAGAATTTTTCACCAGTGGATACTAGAGATACATCCAAGGTAAGTAGGTAAATTCACCAACCTGTAGGGTCAACAGACCTGAACAATCAATAAAACAAAACGTTTTACTGGTTGTTCAGTGAGGTAATCCAGTCTCCTCCACTTCCTCAGGTAGCGGCGCCGAACGGACCGGCTGCAGGTTGGTTTGGCCAGGGGCGTGGTTCAGGTTACTTAATATCGATCTGATGTTGCTTAAAATCTCCAGTAGTGGTTACTGTCTATCTGATACATGTTTCCAAGTGTTTGCCGCACTTTCATAGCCGAACCGCAGCACCTGGAGGCCCCAGATTTTGGACGTAGGTGCTTCAGAATCTGGGCAGGGTTTTAAGCTACCGCTTGTTGGCCTCGAAGGCCGTTTTGGGGCCACCGAGGTCCTTATAGATTACACTTAGTTCACCGCACTCGTTCAAAACAGGCGACCTGGCAGCCTCAAATTATAACGGAGGTACCTCAGGATCAGAGGCAGGATCCATGGGACTGGCCGACTACATCAGCTAGTTATCACAATAAAGTAAAATATCGACAACTTTATCGATACGAATATATTTCATTGGCAAATCGATATTTCTGTCAACCTATTTCTCGGTAGTAATGCTGAACCGATCATCTACCATTAATGCAGTTATGATGAGCGGCGGAATTGTTATAATGATTATAGGTAATAGGATTATGACAATTATCGATAAGAACATCAAAACATTAAGCATTTTTATAACGATTTTCGTTAACAAATTTGAACATGATTATTGATTTTGAAATTGTTACTTTTCTAAGTTGAAAGTGACAGAGCAACATTAGGTAGAATAAATGGTATCGCCGTGTCAACCAAACACGAGATTGCTTTTCTGCAACGAAGTGTGATTTCTCCCCAGGTAATTACACCCACATTCAGCAGAAGGAACTCCAGTTTATCGCTGCTTTTGAGAATTTCTTATCATTTATCAACTGCGTCAAATGTATCTATAGGGATTGCAGCCTTTTGCTATGAAGCTCTTCTCCAGCATTTTCCATCTCTCTCTCTCTTTCTCTCTCTGCATATATACAGGTGCATCTAAAAAAATTAGAATATCGTGGAAGAGTTCAATGTTTTTTGTCAGTTATTTCAGAAAGTGAAAACTGTATATGTTCTAGACTCATTACATGTAAACTAAAATGTTTCAAGCATTTTTTAATTTTAATTTTGGTAATTACGGCCGACAGCTAAAAATAATAGATAAAACGTATCTCAAAATATTAGAATATTCCATTTATAGTTTAAGTAAATCACTATTTATGCAGTATAAATACCATGAATCTCTCAGTCTGGTTCAGTACACAACCACAATCATGGGGAAGACTGCTGACTTGACAGTTGTCCAGAAGACACTCAGTGACAGCCTTCACAAGGATGATGAGCCACAAGGTCATTACTGAAAGGGCTGGCTGTTCGCAGAGTGCTGCATCAAAGCATATTCATGGAAAGTTGATTGGAAGGGAAAAGGTGCACAAGCAAGAGGGATGACCGCGGCCTTGAGAGGATTGTCAAGCAAAGCCGATTCAAGAACTTGCGGGAGCTTCACAAGGTGTGGACTGAGGCTGGAGTCAGTGCATCAAGAGCCACCACGCACAGACCTGTCCAGGAAATGAGCTACAAGCGTCGCATTCCTAGTGTCAAGCCACTCCTGAACCAGAGACATCATCAGAAGTGTCTTACCTGGGCTAAGGAGAAAAAGAACTGGACCGTTGCTCAGTGGTCCAAAGTCCTCTTTTCAGATGAAAGTAAATTTTGCATTTCATTTGGAAATCAAGGTCCCACAATCTGGAGGAAGAGTGGAGAGGCACAGAATCCAAGTTGCTTGAAATCCAGTGTGAAGTTTCCACAGTCAGTGATGATTTGGGGTGCCATGTCATCTGCTGGTGTTGGTCCACTGTGTTTTATCAAGTCCAAAGTCAACACAGCCGTCTACCAGGAGATTTTAGAGCACTTCATGCTTCCATCTGCTGACAAGCTTTATTGAGAAGCTGATTTCCATTTCCAGCAGGACTTGGCACCTGCCCACAGTGCCAATACTACTAGTAACTAGTTTGCAGACCACGGTATTACTGTGCTTGATTGGCCAGCCAACTCGCCTGACCTGAACCCATAGATTGTCTATGGGGTATTGTCAAGAGGAAGATGAGAGACACCAGACCCAACAATACAGACCAGCTGAAGGCCGCTATCAAAGCAACCTGGGCTTCCATAACACCTCAGCAGTGCCACAGGCTGATCACCTCCATGCCACGTCGCATTGATGTAGTGATTCGTGCAAAAGGAGCCCTGACCAAGTATTGAGTGCATAAATGAACATACTTTTCAGAAGTTCGACATTTATATATTATAAATCCTTTTTTTATTATTGATCTTATGAAATGTTCTAATATTTTGAGATAGTGGATTTTTGATTTTCATCAGCTGTAAGCTGTAATCATCAAAATGAAAACAAAAAAAAGGCTTGAAATATTTCACTTTATGTGTAATGAATCTAGAATATATGAAAGTTTCACTGTCTGAATTAAATTACGGAAAAAAATAAACTCTTCCACGACATCCTAATTTTTTGAGATGCACCTGTACATATATACATACAAATATATTACTAGGCTGTACGTCTAAAACATTTACTGAAGAACATAATTCTATTTCTAAACAATAAAATTGTTGCAACCAAAATGGATATTTCGATATAAAATTATGTTATTTAACGTTTTTTTTTCCTTTTTACTTCATTTTAATCGACTTTCGAGTTTGATTTATTCCGATTGATAAAATCTGGTTGTCCCTGCAGTCAACGCCAACAATCTGAGGACTTAAGTAACCAACCCAACACGGAAGTAGTTATATGCAGACCAACCTGCAAAGAAAGAAACACGAAACACTCTGAAGACTTTCGGATATCCCTGACAGCTTTTTAAAAGCTGCATGTACATATCTCTACATATATATGATGTTTCTGCAAGATTGATTTTCACGGCTTTTTGCATAAAGTGAAAAGGCTTCATTATCTTGAATGGAAACCACTTAACCAGGGCATAATCTAGTTTGTTTTTTTTTTTTTGTAATGCGGAAAATATCTATGATTTTCTTTGAACAAAAACCTGATTATTTCCATTCATTCGCTGGCTATAAAACGTATTTCCCTCTGCACTTCCTTTTATTCTTATTCATTAGACTCTTGCCTCGAGGTAAGTTTGCATTTCGGTCTAAACTGGGAATACTCACGATATCGGCAAATACTGAAGAAAGGAAATCCTGTAGTATTAAAGTCAGGCGGAGGCCATTCGCCCATTAGAGATCGTCTTTAAACAATCCCCGACAAAGTGATTCCGAGAAGTTTCTTACCCGACAGATAGATGGAGATATATTAATATTAAAGAGATTTTACTAGTGCAGAGAATTAGATTGATTTTTTTTTTCCCTAGTGCGATGTAGAACATTTTGACCAATCTCTTCAGTATACACTAACCTAGCGATTCTGCTGGTCTGTTCCGACATCAGACCGAGAAGGAAAAGAAATCTCCTTTAATTTCTTTACACTGTTTTACAAACTTTTTCCCGAGCAAAACCAGAGAAATGGTTAAGTTTGTCACTTGGCGGTTGGCCCCTTTCTCTGGTCGTTTCTTCTTCTGTTTGGTAATCGCCCCACCACCGGAGTAGCGATAGAGTTTTAAAAAGAAGGGAGTGGGAGGCAGAAAGGCGCTGACACTTCAGAAAACCTAAGTGACTAGTTTGAGTGCACTAATAAGCTGGCTGTCGTTCTAACTCTAACTGTCCTCCATCTGACTATGCTAGCGGTAAATTGGTAAGTTGGACAGCGAACGTAGCTACACCGAAAGCTGCTCGCTGAGAAAGTCACCGACTGGAAGATTGAGAGACTAGCTGACAGCTTTAGACGACCGGCGGGGTTTCGGTTTACTCGTCACCTACATCAGTTAACTTTACAAGTTTTTATTTTGAGTACAGCAGCCCATAAAATCGCTTAAGCAACCTTCAAGTACATCGTTATCGTTTTGGGGTGT
>JACATO010002585.1:0-25001 GCA_018389105.1 Nautilus pompilius
TACACACTTTGACACGAATTTAATACAATGTTTTGTTACCATACCAATCGATTCTAATAATAATTAAAAAACCCTTATGAAAAAGCTAAACCGTTTACGTGGAGAGAGAGAGAGATCAGGAGAGAGAGAGAGATGAAGAGAGAGAGAGATAGGAGAGAAGAGAGAGATCCGGAGAGAGAGAGATCAGGAAGAGAGAGAGAGAGATGAGGAAGAGAGAGAGATCAGAGAGAGAGAGAGATGAAAGAGAGAGAGATGAGGGAGAGAGAGCGAGAGCGATGAAGAGAGAGAGAAGAGAGAGATGCAGAGAGAGTGAAGGAAGACGAGAGAGAGAGAGATGACGAGAAAGAGATAAGAGAGAGGAGAGGATGAAGAGAGAGCGATAAGAGAAGAAGAGAGAGAGATGAGAGAAAGAGATAAGGAGAGAGAGAGAGAGAGATGAAGAGAGAGAGAGTATGGAGAGAGAGAGAGGAGCGAGAGAGAGAGAGAGAGAGAGAGAGATGAAGAGAGAGCGAGAGAGATAAGAGCAGAGAGAGGAGAGAGAGAGAGGAGAGAGATGAAGAGCATAGATCGAGATAAGGCGAGGAGAAGAGCCAGAGAGAGCGAGAGAGATGAAGCAGAGCCGAGAATGAGGCAGAGCGCGAGAGGCAGAGATCGAGAGAAAGGAGAGAGCGCTCGATCTAGCCGAGACAAGATCTAAGGTCCAGAGAGAGAGAGGAGAGCGAACCGCTCGCCGGAGAGAGACCTCGAGAGCTCTCTCTCACGACGATAGAGAGAGAGCGAGAGAGAGCTCGCCCGCCCGCCCGTGTTCCGTATACAAGTAGATATCTGGAAAAATGAGAAATGCAAGAATTTCTGCGTGCGTGTAATTTATATCAAACAAGCAACTAAAGGGGCAACATGATATTTCAAAGAAAGAAAGTAACGGGAGGAAGGAACCAGGTCAGTCACAAACGGCGCCATCTTTGACCCGGTCACGGGATGCGGATGACCGCAGGTTCAGACACTGGAGCCAAAAACAGAACCAGAGCCGTAACAGGGGGTGAACCAAAAATCAAAGTGCATCCTTGCATAACTGTCTAACGAGGTGATGCGGATTCTAGTCATTCAGGAAAAAAAAAAGGAGGAGGAGAAGAAAACGGTTTACAAACTAAACGGGCTCTTTATCATCGACTTTCTCTTGGGCTCTGACGTCACTTCCACGTGACAACTGCCCCAGCGGCTGAAGTTACGAGGCATATATTAGTCACGGCAAATGTTGGCCGACCTGCTGTTGTCAGTGCGAATTATTTCTGTTATTTTATTTCTGCCTCTTGGGTAGAGGAGAGATAGGGTGGGGGGGGGACAAATTAAATTAGGGCGTAACCGAGGTTCGTGTGGAATGATTTTTACTTCACAGTCATCAAACGTCGCACTGCCATCACACAAGGGGACAAAACCTCGCGTCTAATGAGTCCAGTAAAGTACATCTTTACACTACATTACATTAAATGGCATTTAGAGATTAGTTTTACACAGTCACCTAGTTAAAAAAACAAACAAAACAAAAATTTGTATTATTATTATTAGTATTATTATTATTATTATTATTATTATTATTATTATTATTATTATTATTATTATTATATTATTATTATTTTATTATTATTTTGTTGTTGTTGTTGTTGTTGTTGTTGTTGTTGTTATTAATAATAATATCATTATTCAAAATGCCACTGGAACACAATTCTTTTTTACCTTTTTTATTTATTCTTCTTCTGCGCCACTGGGGAAACTTTCGGGCAGCACAGAGAGGTCCCAGATTCTCATCTGTCGGCTGCATTCGTCGGGGTTTTCCTGAATAGATGAGGGGGGGGGGAACAGATCTCCTTTGGCTAGATTTTACTCAGTCATCCACAAAGTAAACGCTAAAGAAAGAATAAAACAAACAAACCAGAAGAAAATGGGCAGCCCGAATATGCGGGCTGAAGAAAACTGACTCCCAGCCCCGAAAGAAATAAAACAGGTGGTTTAGCGGTCATCAACAACAAGGAAACGGTAAAAATACCCCTAACTACTTGTTAGATTTCTTTAATGAGTTCTTTAGGGTGGTGAGGCATTTTTAGTTGGCCTTATAATCAGTTTCAGATTCTTGAAAACGAGGAGATAACCCTGATGTCTTCCTATTTTATTCTTGTCCAGGTATTTATATTTAATATAATAATAATATAATAATAATAATAAAATAATAATATAATAATAATAATAATAATAATAATAATAATAATAATAATATATAATAATAAGAATAATAATAGCGTAATTCATGATATAAGATATGTAGTAACAATTCAATATTAAAAGAATCCCCACAGTCTTTCGCAAAGCTGGGACGGACGTTTTCCTGGTGACGTGTCGATTCTACTTCCTTGCTAAAAGCGGTGGTCGCCCCTGCCGGAAGTGGCGAAGACGGTGCTAAGCCAGAAAATGGCCTCACGCTTATCACGATGCCACCCGGTGCTAAGCGGCAGCAGACATTTCCTTTTTTTCGCTCACTGAAGTCTTTTTATCGGTACTGATGCTGCTCTCTCTCTCTCTCTGAATCACGTTCTCGCCCAGCTGGCTTCTCGTCCTGTCGTTTCTTTAGGCAGTTACCGATCTAATCATCATATGACCAGCTGAGCCCCTTACCACAACTATCCGCCAATATTTGGCAAATGAGTCAGAGAAAAACTCGCGCAGTAAATATGAAATTGCGCTGAAACGAATTCTGTCCTTAACTGTTTTCATTTGTGTTTTTGATTGTTTTAGAGAGACTGGGAGAGAATTCCGTGTCTTATAGCAAGCTTTCTAACTGAGGAAATTCATGAACACTAAAGTCTCTCTTTATCTGGACCTTTAGTAACCGGAATCGAAAATATCCCAACACAATTCCACATTTCAGAAATCCGAAACGCTTGCATCCGGCAAACACGGGCTTGTCTTCATAAGCAGGAACATGTTCCTCATAGTTTTTTCAGCGATTTAAATTTTTCAAGAGTGAAATATCGAAGAGTGTTAAAGTAGCCGGCGTATTTGATTAACCGGCATCTGCTCGGTGTCATGAGTGCCGGATAACAAAGACCTCACTGTAGCTGGAAAAGAGAGCAGAAGCTTCCTCGCGGCTACCAGTAGAGAATCTCACGTGAGATTTCGTCTCTAACGGGAAGAGGGAGTGGCCTCGAAAAAAACGGTATTATTTTCGTAAGTCGGCAAGGAGCCTTAATTGGCTTGGCACTACAGCAGAAAAACGGGTATTAGGAATCAGGGGTCAGGTTTGGCAAAAGGACTGGCCCCACCCATCACGGTGAGCTTCAGTGGAAAAGTGGCAAGCACAGGAAAAGATACAATGTAGTAACACGCACGGTGGGTTTCTGTGGGCGTCTCTGAAAACCGAGAAAGACTTCCTCTCGCCCGCACTTCGCCACCAAATCTATAAACGGACCCTCAACGTTTCTACACGTGCTCTAAGACTCTCTCCCCATTTCTTTCTCCATCTCTCTCTCTCTCTCTCTCTCTCTCTCTCTCTCTCTCTCTCTCTCTCTCTCTCTCTCTTTCTCCCCATTTCTCCATCTCTCTCTCTCTCTCTCTCCAATCTCTCTCTCTCTCTCTCTCTCTCTCTCTCTCCATCCCCAAGTGGCTTTATATTATTTTCACATACAAAATATCGGATAAACAACCAAATTTCTCATAAATAATCATCAATGAATTGTTTAGATGGAATTTAAGACAAACGACTATTCTTCACGGCAGTCATCAGAGTTAAGCTTAGCCTATTCCTTCAGGGGGGGGGTAAAAAAGAGAGAAGAAACAAACAGAAGTAATCCGAGGAAGAGTATAGCGACATAAAATTCAGAGGCCACCTTCCTGTATCTGCGCCGAAAGTCTATTTATAAATGTCTCTATAAACAAACCCATGACGCCATATTTTTAATATTCCAAATTAGGTCCCTAATCAAGCGAGGCACTGGTCCCGAAAGGAAGTTCGCAATTTACAATAGATGTCACTGCTGCTGTGTCACTTACTGTGTAGTTTCCCGTAGGCCCCTTTGAGACTATCTGTGGACGTATTTTTCGGGGAAATGTGCATTATAAGATTATTTCAGGTAAAATCAGGTGCGCACGTTGTCTTAATGTCAGATGCAGAGCATTAACAACAACGGAATACAACAAAGCAGCTCTACAGCTACAGGTACATGGAATCTGTCTGCGTCCAGGGAGTTCTCCCGAGCCCTTTAAGTATTATTTAAGAGGGCTATGTACCTATGGTATACTCGATATGCGGTCGGACTAAGATATTTTAATTGTAGATATTAAATTAAAATGAGGCTGTCTTCTTGATTGTTCCTGGTCAATCGCCCAACAGCTGAATTACATTGATCGGCTCTTTAATAATTAAATGTCTTTTAGAAACCAAGTTTTAACAAATTTATCTTCTGCTATAAAATAATACTCTATTCCAGGCTTTCCGACTATCCATCCCAGTAAACCATGCTCCATCTGTAGCTGTTAGTTAGCATCTCGTATTGGCCCCAGGTTTAATTTTATGACTACCGCAAGGCTAATCATAATTGAAATAATGTCACACACACACACACACTAGTATTTCCTTTTAAGTGTTGGCAAAGTCCGTAATGATTCGTGGACGACAACCGTCTTCTCCCCTCTCCTCCTCCTCTTTCAAGGATGTCAGAGGGAACGTTCATTTCGTGTAATGTTTTTTTTTTTTTTTTTTTTTTTTAAAAAAGATGGGAACGGATCCAAATTTAGCCAACTGAAAGTAGCTCTATCCCGACACGTGGCCCCACTTTCGCCGACCCCTATTTAGCTGAGTGGACGACGGAGAAAGTTTCCTGACGAAACGTCGGTCGGAAATCGGCTGATTACTCGGGGACAACTAAAGGGCAGGATGTAGCCGTACGTCAGATGTTTGACTTTCCCTCTTGTTCAGGGTCGCAGAGTTCACAGGTGCTGACAATAACGTGTTCCCTACTGAAAGTGGTATGTCGCTATACAGACAGAAGACAGACTATCGTGTACTAACCATTAAAAGGCACTCGTTTGTCTGTCTCGGTTTTAGTGGAATTTTAAAAAGAAACAGTAAGAGAAGAAGAAAAAACGAGAGAATTTCTCCTTTTGTAGTTAAGGTAAAAATACAAACATTTATTCTGATAAAGCTCAACGATATAAAAGGTTTTCGTCCTCATCGAAGTCATTATTGGCTGTCAATACGGTTTTCATATCAGTCCATCGTGACCAAATTTTCAGAATACGTTTTATCCCGCTTTAAGGGCCGATTTTCAAATCCCATTTAATCTACCATCAACATTAACGGTAACTCTGAAAAATAGGGGGGAAAAAAAACCAAAATGACGTAAATTAACCAGCCTGAATTATCTTCTCTTGATTTAACAAGGAGAGAGAACTCATGATCGGTGGTCGCATTTTCACGCTCCGATAGAGAGGTCGAAACATATGTTAACTAAGCCCCTCGCAACATTAAATGTAACATATTATTTCTCCTAGTTTCCCTGATGATAGAAGAGATGCGCATCACATCCCGGCTTGGAGGATGTTAAGAAATTATGAACAAAGACATCTTTGTTCAGTTTATAGTTGTTACATATAAAACTTTATAACAAGCGAGTAAAGCTTAAACTAGTAGAATGTCCGGAGAAATTTTCTTCTTATCGTATTTTATTTAAATTCTTTTAAAATAGTTTTGTGTGTGTGTGTATTTCTCTGTGTTTTTTTTTAAGTTTGAAAGTCTGGAGATAAAGCAATTTTCATGCCTACTGCAAGAGTCTTTAAAAAGTGATTATCTCCCTTTAATACAACAAAAAGAAAAGAGAGAGCAGAAGGATTACACGTTTTTTGATACTACTTATTAACGGAACGTGTTGGACTATTTTCGTGGATTTACTAATAAATCCATGATACATGGTCAGGTACAGATTGATTAGTCACTTTCCACCAATACGTCCAAAGGCAGCACTAGTTTATCTGGAGTCAACTTGTAATGATTCTGAAAGATTATCAAAATAGAGTAAAACTTTCGAAAAATGCTCTGCACAACATGATAACCACAAACACACATCGGGTCTCATTAATCTTAATTTAACTTTTATTATCATACAACAGTTAAAATTTGCTTATTTTTAAAATTATCTTTGGAATTTCTCCTCCCCATCACTCCATCTCTCTCTCTCTCTCTCTCTCTTTCTCTCTCCCATCACTCCATCTCTCTTTCTTTCCCCATCACTCCATCTCTCTCTCTCTTTTTCTCTCCCCATCACTCCATCTCTCTTTCTTTCCCCATCACTCCATCTCTCTCTCTCTTTTTCTCTCCCCATCACTCCATCTCTTTCTCTACCCATCACTCCATCTCTCTCTCTCTCTCTTTCTCTACCCATCACTCCATCTCTCTCTCTCTTTCTCTCCCCATCACTCCATCTCTCTCTCTCTTTCTCTCCCCATCACTCCATCTCTCTCTCTCTCTTTTTCTCTCCCCATCACTCCATCTCTTTCTCTACCCATCACTCCATCTCTCTCTCTCATATAATAAATTTTAAAAAAATTTCCTTCCATACAAAATTGGAAGTTTAAAATAATTTAGTAACACTGAAAATACGATTGCTTTTAGAAAAGAAGTCACCATAATCTTCAGGAAATCTGATTTAGCAGAAGTGCATCCATTTAGAAGTTACTGCTGGGCATATGACATCAAATCAGTTTTTTTTAGTTATGTGATACATTTACAAATGTAAAACAGGTCTAGATATTCTTTAATAGTTTAGTTTCTGAATTGTGGCTGATCTATTCCATAAGCACACTGACTGTCACTGAATTGTTTTCCATGGTAAAGGAAATCCACAGATTAGTAGTAATGCATATTTGTTAAGATTATACTGCACAAAATTCCAACTTCCCACAGTCTTCATTTAATGGCTGACGACTTCTTGATGCTTATTTTACACCATTTATGAAATGAACTTAAAAATTAAAAACTATGGAAAACCTTTTAGAAAAATAACTGATAAAAGTTCTCCATTTTATCATGATACTATAATTTCTTTGATACTTTTGTATGTCAGCTTAAAAAGATTATACTTATTTATTTGATATAATTCCACTGACCAAGTATGCGGCATCTTCCATCAGATCTCCTGCTTGTGGCATGGCTGTCGGAGGCTTCTTCTGACCTGTACTTGTTCCTACAGCTTACCATCATGTGCTGACGATGTGACTGGAATGGCATATTTGAGTTCTGGAGTGTCATTAAGTATCTCTATATTTAACAATATCAAACTATAAAGAAGTTTCCATTGCGAATCACTGGCTTAAATGCATGTTCAAGTAATCAGGACAACAGGCACAAAGAGTGCATTACTGTTATTCTCAAATGGACCAAATATTTCTTTATAATTCATTTAATTAATGTAATTTGTTAATGATTTTAAAATCATTTAAAACATACTGTATGTTCACAGATAATATTTGGGATTCCAAATGTCTTTGTATACCTCTGTAGATACTTGGCAGTAGATTAAATGCTAAATCTCATACATAATCTTTTCTGGCGCAAGTCACAGAAAACAAAACCAGCTGCCATTTATTGCGAGACAGGGTGTTTGTTCTTATACCCTTTATACCCTTGAATGCCACTATCCCTGACCATCCTTGTTTGTAATTTTTCTTAGGTTTACCTGAAAGTTATTTCTGGCACCAAGTGATGTCTACTGTCACCTGTCCAATAAAATCCACAAAAGTCACAGTTTTAGATGAAAATATCTTAAAATCTTAAGCAGTAAGTTATTCAGATCTTGTTGTTTGTGGTTCTTACAATACAATAAGCCAACGATATCCATGTAGAGTGTAATACAAATATAGTCAAGTATCTCCACTCAGGGCCCCTTGGGTTATGACATAATGCTGGACTGGAATAGTCAAGGTGCACCCTTGTCATACTGATCTGGAAACACATACAGATTAACGCGAAGGGCAGCCACAACACAAAATGCAACACCATCTCTTATAGTGCTCAGGATGCGTTCTTGGTAAACGGAGCGCTATAGGGGGTCATTATAACATATGGAGATTTTCCTCCAGGATAAAGAACGTTATGAGGAAACAGGGCTATAAGAGGCATTAATTTACACATCTGGAAGCCTCCCCTCCCCATTTCTCTTTGAGATTGGCCGATAACTGGAAACTGCAAACCTAATCACTATGCCTTATGACTTTCTTTGCAATCTTCCTGCCCCCTGTCAAATTACCCTTTCCAAATAATAGCAAACATTTAACCAAATTTTCTCTCCACTATGTTGCAAAAGGCCTCATCTGAGTTCAGATGCAGTTTATCTCAGCTGTAATACTTATTCTCACCAATGTACTCCAGCCAGGTGTCTATAAATACTGCTCACTCTTCCTTACTCAACTGCTGTACCTCTTTTTTCATTTATCGAGAGTTAAGATGACAACACCCAGACCTGGGTGGACAACACTAAACATCTGAAATCCTTTAATTTCCTAATTAGGCATTCATATTTACCCATCAGCTTGACTGATCCTTTAGGACTGTCCTCTTTAGTGCCAATTCAACTGTTTTTATTTAACGATAAATTGGTGAAAGATACAGAAACTATTGTTTAACTAAGACAGTAAGAGGAGATGAGATCTAAGTTCGGGTTTATATATTCATCAGTGTTGTTGGAAAACTAGTTAAAATTCATGGAGCAATGGATGATGCTAAGACATTCATCATCACACCAAACTTAACAAATGTAATGTAACTGGTCGAAACTCCCATATTCTAGCAAAGCAGACAACGAAGCAAACTACCCTGAACACATTCACCTGAAGAGAGAGGGAGAGAGAGAGAGAGAGAGATGGAGAAGAGAGAGGAGAGAGATGAGAGAGAGAGAGAGAGAGAGAGAGAGATGGAGAGAGAGAGAGAGAGAGAGAGAGAGAGAAAATAGAGATGGAGAGCGAGAGAGAGAGAGAGAGGAGAGATGGAGAGGAGGAGAGAGAGGAGAGGAGAGAAGAGATAGAGATGGAGAGAGGAGAGAGAGAGCGAAATATGGAAAGAGAGAGAGAGAGAGCTGAGATGAGAGAGGAGAGATGAGAGAGAGCGAGAGAGCTAGAGAGTAGAGATGGAGAGAGAGAGAGGAGAGAGAGAGAGAAGATGATGTCAGTACAGAGAGAGAGAGAGAAATATGGAAAGAGAGTTTTAAAGTTTTAAAGCAAAAACAGTACGTTTTTTTTTTTTACCTGCCTGTTGTCGTAGATTGGTTGATATGAGGAATTCCGCCTCACTGCATTTATTTAGACGAAAGTTGCTTATATGCCACACTCTGAGTGCCAACTCCTCTCAAGGAAGAAGGGAGGTTACTACGCATGTATTCTTTTATATTAGTTCTCAGTGGCCTTTAAACTCAGCATCGCTCTATGATGCGCATTTACATGGAAACGGCGTCGGGCATTTCATGACATTAATTCGCACTGATTTACATAGGAGGGGCTTTCTCAGAACTTTCTCTTCTTAAATCTAAACCCAAAATCAGAAAGAAAAAAAAAATTAACAGTAATTACAGATTATCTCCCTTGGAATAATTTATTTGTTAAGAGCCATGTATATTTTATTAACTATTAGGTTTAAACAGTCAAATTAAAACCCTCACTATTTCTCATTTCTTTACCCTCCTCTCAGAAAAAAAAAATTAATAAACTAGCTTAGCAAAATTTCCTTATCTTTTATCCGCGAATCTATTGCAGACCCAAGTAAAAGTCAGTCCGTAAGAACACTACAAAAGAATGCAGAGTCTGCGGGACTGAGGAGATGGCAGAGATGTAATCGCGGATGAAGTCACCTTACAGCTTCGTTTTTGTTATTTTGTAATATTTTATAACACGATGTTAATTATTTAACAACCTGCCTGCCGCTTAATTATTTGTTGTAGTCAAATTTAATCACCGGTATTCAATAACTCTGTACTAAAGATATTTTTGTTTTTTTTTATTTTTTCATTTATTTTGTTACCCGATTCCATTACACGAAATGAAGATGACTGAAACTGGGGGGGAATAAAATTTGCATTTCTTTATTTTGCAAGAAATTATTTTCTTATCTCATTTCGCGACCTTTAAAAAAATATAAATATTTCAATGATTTATTTCCCTTGCCCTTCGATCATTAAAAATCCAGAGTAGTCCCCCTTAGATCATACGTCTCGGCGACCGCCCATCGACATCTCTGACAATCTAGTCTAAGCCGGACTCTCATTTTACATTTATGACTCTGCTTCCTTCCGTATCTGGTTTGGTGCTGCACTGTGGTGGAAAATGCAAGACAATCACATGTAGGTACGCTTCCAAACACGGGGAATTACTGTGTGAACGGTATTCGTTTGACTGCTCTGAAGATTAATTTTTTTGTTCTCACAGGGAAGCAGATTAAAATCTGCAGAACTGGTGCGTAACCATATCGGCAAATGGCGAGAAGCGACCCCCGTCTTCCCCCAACAATCTCCCACCACTGTTTCTTTCCCCAGAAGGGAGTGCCCGGCGTAACTTCGAGGATGTTCCAGGATGTAAAGCCAATTCGTATGTAGAACAGCGGGTGACCAGGTATTCGTTATCAGGAGGCCCTGTTCTACAACTGTGCGGTGCAAATCACGAGTTTCCTGATGCCATCCCGAGAGAACCATTCTCGATGCTGCGCATACCCGCAAATGCACCGGGCTGCTGGACCCCGTGGTCACCGGCAAGCCTTCCGACGTCGCACGAGCCAAAAGCCGCGCGGCCATGTTGTTTAGCTGCTCACTAGCGCCCCCGAGTGGACGCGGCGTGAACGAGAGGGAAGGCCCGTTCAGCTGCTCGTACGTCAGTGTCGCGGCGACTGGAAAGGAGAGCGAAAGGCCCGCTGTGCCACGGAAATGCTACGGTCGCAATTCCCTGATGTGCACGGAGATAATGGCGGAACATTTCCCGTTGTTTGATCACCATTATCAGGCCTGCGTTTCCTCGACCTCTCCCTGCTGCTATCATCAGGAGTTCAGTCCGGAGAACCGTTTCGCGGGATGATGATGTTTACCTGCGGCAGATGTTAACGCAGCAGGTGACCCGATGGCTGGTGGACTTGTTGATATTTACCCGCTGCTGTATCCCATTCCCCAGCTAATTAACCCTAACTCTCAGACGTTTGTAGTAATTTCAAAATGGCGTCGTCTATAAGCTGGAAGAACCGACAACGCATCTTCTTCTTTGAAGAGCTCGTGATGGCCTCAAACAAACAGTCAGAGTAAACACATTAAAGAAACTTTTTATTGGTAAATAAAACGAGAAAAAAAGAAGAAAAAAATGTTTGCATCCAAGGACGATAGAGGTCGCCCCTGACCCCGTCTATCTGCCTGCGCAACCAATAAACTAGCGTGTTTGGGTTTCAGTAATCACTGTCTACAAACATGAAAAGCTAGTTAGATCTTTAATAAAAAGAAAATTAATTAACTAATACATTTTTTTTTTAAATTCCCTATATAATTTTTTTTTTTTAAGGATTTAAATATGAAAGAGAGAACTGGACCGCACAATGTTCTCGGCAATACGTTATATATATATATAAACATCTGCATCCATCTCCTGCAGAATTCTGATGTCTTGTTTATCTATTTTTCATTTTTAGACGCCTAGAGGAATGGAATATATGTGTAATTACGATCTGAACTTTAAGCGAGTAGCGACAATTAGATCGGGGCACGCTCAAGCGTGAAGGACGAGGAATCCGTTGCCGTGCGGACGGGAGGGAAAAGTGAGAGATGAGACGGACAAGTCATTTATCAAGTTCACTTTGGAGCATCAGTCCGTTATTGATCCGGACAGTACAGTATTCCGTCCGCGCCTTCTTCTGGGCCTGGATGCTGCCATCGGCGCTCCTGGTTCCCGTTTAGAGCTGGCTGATGGTTAACGGCAGACTGCAGCCCAACGTCAGCACCAGGAGAGAGAGAGAGAGAGAGAGAGAGAGAGAGAGGGGGGGGGGCTCATGCCTACTTTCATTCTACCACTTCTGTTCATTAAAGGAACGCTAAAATCCACGCGGTTTTAACTTTGTGTCCATCAGTTATTTAATCCGTTAGTGTTTATCATTTTTAACGCATACAAAGAGAACCGTTAATTCGATACTTCCTCGGGGAGTGCTGACTTATGCCGGATGACGGTTCTGGAGTGAGAAGGGAACAAATAGGGGCGCAACAAGTCACACGAAGGCCGTGCGTCTTGCAAGACCAGGACACGCAACCAGTCAGCACTCCACACAACTATGACGTAGTATTTGTGGTCTTCGAAAGAGGAAGCCGCCGCCGTCCCACCCCCCAACAATACACACTCGAAAGAGTCTGAATTCACCAAAACTCTCTCGCGATGAAGGACAGTCGCGAGGATGTGTTTATTGCTGTAGCCGGCGAAGTGTTGCCTTCGTTTATCGTACTCGCTCTGCGAAATCCTGGCGTAAATACGGCTGAAATTCTAAGTATTTGGCTTCACCAGGGGAGACAGACACGAGTGGGGGAAGAAGCTGCTCCACGCCGTTCAGACCTTTGTCGATAAATAACTGGCTGTTAATTTACTCAGCGGCGACCATGGGAAATGAGAGAAGTTCAGCGGGTCGAACCCCTCCCCTGATATGTATGGTTTCCGCCAATGGTGGCTAGGGAAGAACGCACCGGGACAGCTGTAAATGGGTTCGGTTTGAAGACGTACATCAATCAGTAGTTTCCTAACCTTCGCCATGATTGGGCGATGACGTCACACTCCGAGCGTCTCGTCTTCCGCCACTGACGGGTTTTGCTGAAATTCACGAAAAACAAAGACTCCGTCAGAATTACTTATATCTAAATTAGGGGTGTAAAACCTACTCTTAGTAGAGTCCGCGCCTGCCGCTTCTTCCTCCGTATTCTATTTAACCATATAACAGTGGCGCGTTATAAGCAAATTACTCTGACATTGATGACAACTGTACCAGGCCACCACGTGACCTACTGTTCTCTTGCCACTTACGGGTCACGTGTCCTACCTGACGAATAGTAGCATCAACGTCCGCGGAGAACAGTTCTCTCCCCCCGGGGGGGGGGGGCGGCGGAGATAAAACCGGACTTTCTGAGATCTCTTTCTTTTCTCTGTTTTCCGCAATTAACAGACGATCGACATCGGCCCAACAAACGTTTGGCCGAATCGCCCAATTCGTTGGAGAAAATGTCCTCGAAGCTTTCGCTCGTAGCGAGGGAAAACAACGGGTCTCCGAGAATCCCGGCCCCAGCCCGACATTTATTGTATGGAAGCTGTCGTCGTCGTCTGGCACGCTAATGCCAGCTACAAGAAGAGAGTTGACGCTGGAAGTAAACTGGGATTAACGCCATGTTTCTGCTTGGTTAGGTGTATGGCGATGCAGCAGTGAACATGGGAGGTAAGTGAGAACGGCTAACGATTTCTGGACAAGCCGGACCAATTTCTGCAAGCCATAAATCTATTCGTTCCTGGCCCAGCCTCCGCAGATGTTAAAAAAAAAAAAAAAAATTTGTCACTAGACAAAGGGAAAGTATTTCTTTTCTTCTTAGAAGAAATTTCCAAGAGAATTACGGCGATACCAATATGAAAAGGTTAATTTCTTGACCAAGCTATATAAGTCTTCTGCAATTAGTCATAAGATGAAAGCCATGCTGGATTCTGAGCCACGTTTAAAAGGCCGATCTTATGCGAAATCAATGGCCGCCACGTAGTAAGGTCGGCCCTGATTTCAGTGAGATTGAAGTCGTAGGGCCAAAGGGACAACACTGCTCGCCAAATGAACTCGTTTATCAAGCAGAACTACACAGAAGGAAGCAGGGGGAGGTCGAGTGAGTCCATAAATATAAACAGGCTGAGATTATTCCGTTACTGGTCTCTCCTGTCTACGGCTAAGCCCGTTTAGGTCCGTGTTAATCAATCAGTCTGATAGTAAAAGGGAAATTACTTTCCGATTTGATCTGCCTGAAGATGAAATATAGTTTCAGAATTCCACAAAGGAAATTGAAAACGTGTTTACCATAATAATATGACTAAATAAATAAAATTTCGAGTTTATATCTGTCTAAATAATCTACAATTTAAGTAAAATCATAGAATGTGACAACAACAACAAAAGGGGGGGATAATACAGAATTATAGAAAGAAGGCAACGGAATGACTTTTCCAAACTTTACTTCGCGACGCGTGAACAGATATTGTAGGCTTGTTTACCCTGCAAGACCCGACCGCACCATAATGGAAGTTTCTGGAACACGTTCCGGCTTTGCGTTCGCGAACGGGACCGGTGCGGAGGTGGAGGTTGTCTTCCGCCTCCTCGATCTCCAGTTCTCAGAAGAAAAGCCTCGGTTAGCAGGTCAGGTTTACCATGAGCGTGATTAAAAGGAGGATTCCCAACATCCGTTGGCCGGACTGTTAGGTACTGGAGATAATAGATTGGAAGGCGGCGCTCGGTGGAAAATCCGAAGGCAGATTTTGGATCCCTCTAGTTCTTGGAGCATATTTATCTGGGAATGATCTTTCGGCGATTTGGAAATGAAATGGACCAAACCTTCTATTTATTGACCAAATCAATATCAGTGAAGCTCGCTTTTGCATGCTGGTAAAAACAGACTTACTACAAACGATATCTAACAGACTCGAGCGCTATAGAAGACACCTGGAACTTTCTCGATACTCTACAAGGTATTAATTTCGGTTTTTGCCAGTTAAATGTTCCAAAGATTAAACTTTTGGATGAACGTCGCTGCAGCTAATCTTCTGTGAGAAGAAGACTTTAAAATCTGTTAACCAATTCTGCAACCTCTGGTTCTTCTTGGCCCTATCATCTAGATAAATGTGTTTGTTTGTTTTTTTCACTCTATAGACACTGCGAAGAGCAGCTGAAGAATATGAGATGCCAAAGAGAGAAGTAGTTTGAGTTTGACACCTCTGCGTTTTCTACAGGTCAGGTGCCCTTTGTCCGGAAAGGGGGCCGACTGCGTATCGGAATTCGGATAATTCCGGTCCACGCGCCGTAGGTGGCGCGATAAAAGTTCTTTTCTCTTTTATTTATTTTTTACCTGTGCAGAGTTTTTCTATTATCCATCAGCTTTTGAGATTCACTTTGGCTATAAAAATTCCAATAATTGGTCTTTTAAATCACATATGGCGGTGATACCGCCCCCACTCTCTTGCTCCTGCCTCGCTCTGAGTAGGTGACGTCACGGCTGTGGCAGTTGTCGTACTGCCTCCCGCGTACCGTGCGCCATTTAACACCCCGCCGGTCCTCTCACAGGAAGCAGCTGATGTCTCCATCATGTTTACGAGTTCGCGACATGAATCCCGTATCAACCCGATCTCGTAAGCGTGGAAAGGCGACGCTGCTTCGGCTTGGATTTCGATCGCCTTCCCATCCGCGTCGGCTGAGCGTTTGCACCGTATCGTGACTGGAAGCTGTGGGAGCCGGGACACCACTGTAACAGCTGCTACCTTTGATCCGTGCTTGTTACAACTGACCCCCGCCCGAGCCCGACACGTTTACGACACGTTCCGAAATACGTGCCAGAAGACCGCACAAGGTTCCCTCCCATCCCGCCAGCCCCTCCAAGGGGCGATAAACTAACATCGCGTCTTCTTCATCGCGCCGTATGTATCCTTACACTGCAAAAATGCGTCGAAGAGCATTCTTTTGTCCGGGAAGGGGTTTAACCCCCCACCCACCCCGTGTTTGATTTTTGGAAATGTTTGACCCCTGCGGTCTCCCGTAGATTTTCAGCGGGCCTCGTGTTACAACTGACAAACCGGCCTCACAGAAGTCCTCTTTTCCCCCGGAACTCTTCGTCTCGTCCGAACAGACCTAGTCACAGATCCAGGTGTGCCGGTGTCCCCGCCCCTTGGCCGGACCGGGTCCGCGTTCCCTCGCCTGCAGATCAAAATCAACTCTGATGACGAGCGAAAAACCAGTCTGGCTATCTCCGGTTTCTGTGCGAAAGACGGATCACAGGAAGAGATCTTCTGCGCTGTGTTTTTTATGCTTTTGTATTTTCTAAAAACTAATTATTCCTTAGAACTCCCTTTACGCTACACCGAGAACTGTTTGGTGTGGAGGACGCCCACTGTTGGCCAACCATATGTGAAGAGACTCAAAAGGGCTACGTGTTGACAGTCGTACAAAGGGATTATTGAAGCTGTCTCTGAAGCGTGGATTATTTCGAAATTCCTATGCTTGATCAGTGGCCTCTGGCAAACCCGGTGGGGCGCTGAGTTAATTTTCTTCTGTTTTTGGACGGTTGATTATTTTCCTATGTTATTTAACTGCACTGTCTGCTAGCTCCAGTTCGTTTTGAGCTCTCGGGTCTTTCCTGGCATAAACCCTGAGTCAGGCGCTGCTCAAACCGACGCTGGTGGCTGATCAAACCGACCACGCGCAAGAGAGAGAGAAGAGAGAGAAAATCAGTTTTCGGTTTACGAGATGGATAAACGTCTGACAAAAATCGGATTAGTAGCGGTAAATATGTCGGCACTTGTCTTTAAAAATAAATAACAACAACAACAACAACAAACAACAACACAAAAACCGGTGTGTGTTTACCTTTAATGACGATTCAAAATCAGAGAATAGTTTCTCTCCGAGTCTCACTTGATCGAGAGTCGGTCAGCAGAGTTAAAACCATAGCCTCGTAATGAAAGGACCGTGGGTTTGATGACGTGACATATCGCCCGATCATCAGCAGGTTCTACACTGAACAATCAACACTCCGCCGTTGTCACTTTTAATTCAAAGAAAGGATCATCCTGCTCTCTCTCTCTGTACTGATGTCACATCTCTGTCTCTGTAATGACGTCATCTCTCTCTGTACTGACGTCATCTCTCTCTGTACTGACGTCATCTCTCTCTGTACTGATGTCATATCTCTGTCTCTGTACTGACGTCATCTCTGTCTCTGTAATGACGTCATCTCTCTCTGTACTGACGTCATCTCTCTCTGTACTGATGTCATATTTCTGTCTCTGTACTGACGTCATCTCTCTCTGTACTGATGTCATATTTCTGTCTCTGTAATGACGTCATCTCTCTCTGTACTGATGTCATATCTCTGTCTCTGTACTGACGTCACATCTCTGTCTCTGTAATGACGTCATCTCTCTCTGTACTGACGTCATCTCTCTCTGTGCACTGACGTCACATCTCTGTCTCTGTAACGACGTCATCTCTCTCTCTCTCTTTCTCTTGGTACTGACGTCATCTTTCTCTCTCTCCTCATCTCTCTCTCTCTCTCTCTCTCTCTCCTCTCTCATCCTCTCTCTCTCTCTCTGTACTGATGTCATATCTCTGTCTCTGTAATGACGTCATCTCTCTCTGTACTGACGTCATCTCTCTCTGTACTGACGTCATCTTCTCTGTACTGATGTCATATCTCTGTCTCTGTACTGACGTCATCTCTGTCTCTGTAACGACGTCATCTCTCTCTGTACTGACGTCATCTCTCTCTTTACTGATGTCATATCTCTGTCTCTGTAATGACGTCATCTCTCTCTGTACTGATGTCATATCTCTGTCTCTGTAATGACGTCATCTCTGTCTCTGTAATGACGTCATCTCTCTGTACTGACGTCATCTCTCTCTGTACTGTGTCATATCTCTGTCTCTGTACTGACGTCACATCTCTGTCTCTGTAATGACGTCATCTCTCTCTGTACGACGTCATCTCTCTGTGCACTGACGTCACATCTCTCTCTGTAACGACGTCATCTCTCTCTCTCACTCACTCTCTCTCTCTCTCGTACTCGTCTACTCATCTCTCTCTCTCTCTCTCTCTCTCTCTCTCTCTCTCTGTCTCTGGTACTGACGTCATCTATTCTCTCTCTCTCTCTCTCTCTCCTCTCTCTCTCTTAGTTTCTGAAAGTACTCACTAAGTAAAGGTGTTTTTTTTTTTTTTAAATAGCTTTTCGTGCCCTTGGAGAAGCAAACAGTGGCTGTGTTGTATGGGGAAAACGATAGATTGCACCCCCCACCCCTCCCTGGCGGGGGTTAAGAGTTACACGATCACCGAGAAGCGTGAACTCCATAGTTACATCATTAGCTAACTGGCCTCAGCCTCGGAGAACGGCAGCAGTGGTTCAGACTAAGGAGCCAGAACGGTTCGCTCCCTCGGAATACCTAAGTCGTGTTGTTATTTCCGTTAATCCTGACGGTTGCGTTAGTCGTCAAAATTCCGAAGAGCGCAGGAGGAGGGGGAAGAAGAAGAAAAACAACAACAATGTGCCGAATATGATAGGGGAAAAAGTAGAGCTCCCCTGATTCCTGAACGTTTCGCTCTCTTCAGTTCCGTTCCGGTCTGGAAGGCGCCGACACGAATCTACGTGACATTTAATACCACTAAAAGTCTCTCGTTCGCCGTCTTACACTTCCCTTCGTCTCCACTTTACAACAGATGCAATCCTTTGAAAATCTCGCTCACGTCTCCTTTGTTTGTGTTATCCTCCTCGTGTTGTTGTTTTAAGTTTACGAACTGCCCTCGGGCGGCGAGATCGGTGAAGGTCCGTCCGTCTATCCGCGGCCCGGTAAAAGGTGCCAGTCGCATCTCCACCGTCCATTCTACTTCTTTCCCCTGATTTCCAGAACCGATAAGGATATCCTCCTCCCCGCCTCATATGTATCAGTCTGTTCACGTTTCACGCATTAATCCATACACAACTGAAGGAGAACGTCGTCAAATATCCAGTATATAGCATATAATCGATTTACCTACACTGCTGGAGAACCTGCTCCTTGATTGATGATGGGCCGAGGTACTGGTGATGGTCCGAGGTACTGGTGATGATCCGAGGTACTGGTGATGGGCCGAGGTACCGATGATGGGCCGAAGTGCTGGTGATGGGCCGAGGTACTAGTGATGGGCCGAGGTGCTGGTGATGGGCCGAGGTACTGGTGATGGGCCGAGGTACTGGTGATGGGCCGAGGTACTGGTGATGGGCCGAGGTACTAGTGATGGGCCGAGGTACTGATGATGGGTCGAGGTACTGATGATGGGCCGAGGTACTGGTGATGGGCAGAGGTACTGATGATGGGCCGAGGTGCTGGTGATGGGCCGAGGTACTGGTGATGGGTAGAGGTGCTGATGATGGGCCGAGGTACTGGTGATGGGCAGAGGTACTGATGATGGGCCGAGGTACTGGTGATGGGCCGAGGTACTGGTGATGGGCCAAGGTACTGGTGATGGGTAGAGGTGCTGATGATGGGCCGAGGTACTGGTGATGGGCCGAGGTACTGATGATGGGCCGAGGTACTGGTGATGGGCCGAGGTACTGGTGATGGGTAGAGGTACTGATGATGGGCCGAGGTACTGGTGATGGGCCGAGGTACTAGTGATGGGCCGAGGTGCTGATGATGGGCCGAGGTACTGGTGATGGGCAGAGGTACTGATGGGGCCGAGGTGCTGGTGATGGGCCGAGGTACTGGTGATGGGTAGAGGTGCTGATGATGGGCCGAGGTACTGGTGATGGGCAGAGGTACTGATGATGGGGCCGAGGTACTGGTGATGGCCGAGGTACTGGTGATGATGGGCCAAGGTACTGGTGATGGGTAGAGGTGCTGATGATGGGCCGAGGTACTGGTGATGGGCCGAGGTACTGATGATGGGCCGAGGTACTGGTGATGGGCCGAGGTACTGGTGATGGGTAGAGGTACTGATGATGGGCCGAGGTACTGGTGATGGGCCGAGGTACTGGTGATGGGCCGAGGTACTAGTGATGGGCCGAGGTGCTGATGATGGGTAGAGGTGCTGATGATGGGCCGAGGTACTGGTGATGGGCCGAGGTACTGATGATGGGCCGAGGTACTGGTGATGGGCCGAGGTACTGGTGATGGGTAGAGGTACTGATGATGGGCCGAGGTACTGGTGATGGGCCGAGGTGCCGGTGATGGCCGAGGTACTGATGATGGGCCGAGGTACTAGTGATGGGCCGAGGTACCGCTCGAAATGTCTTCCTTATTTATGTTTCTGTACACAAAAAAAAAAAAAAAAATGCATCGTAAGGAAACTCGTTACTTCACGGAGTCCGTTTAGTGCACATACCACGATATTTAATCCTGTAAAGTCCGAAATATCTTGTCGCATCATCTCGTTGTCACGGTTGAGGTATTCACATACAAACAGATTACGAACGACTGCCTACAGTTCAGATCAGTTACAAGTGGCAGTTACTTTCCAGATTGTTCTGCGAAAACTATTAAGTATAAATCTTTTTTTTTTTAAATATCGCTTGTATTACACACACGCACACACACACACACATACACACACATACACATACACATACACACACATACACACACATACACATACCACATACACACATACCACACACCACACATACACACACATACACATACACACATACACACACACATACACATACACCATACACACATACACATACACACATAACACACACATACACAACACACACATACACATACACACATACACATACACACATACACATACACACATACACATACGCACATACACATACACACATACACCACATACACACATACACACACATACACACACACACACACACACACTCACATACACTGGCTTTCACAATTAGAGTGCTCTACATCTTTCCAGGGGCGGCCGGGCTGTCTGTGTGAGATCAAATGCGAACCGCTAACTGTGACGCGGTTATCACTCATCACCCTTCAAGCCCCAGTTTATTAGGGTTCGGAAAGGGCCGGAGGCGGACCAGGGTTTCAAGAAAGCACGCCCAGTGCGGTTCGGATCACTGTCTAGCTGCAGTACACACCCGTCTCTTATGTAAGCCCCTCTACCCGGGTGCGCGACCAGCGAGACAGCGCTAAACCTTCAAACTGCCACCGTCTTGCTCAGAGGAGGCACAAGCACAGCTTCTTCCGATGTTTCCCCCTCCCGGCCTCTCCCGTTACATACTAAAGGTCGCTCAAAGCCGAACGTTTCAAATCAAACCTACCCCCCCCCACATGCACCCACAATGCATTGCGTCATCGGCCCGAGGTGTTGCTGCTCTGCTTTCGTTTAGCCCGTGGATTTTTTGACCCCAACTTTACACGTTTTTTTTTTAAACGTCTGACAAAAGTGCGGTAGCGGTGCACTCTGGGACGGAAGCCCACACCGGATATCTTTACAGACAGCTCGTCTGCGCCTGACCGGAAACACCGGACTCGGGTACTGAAGACAAACCTCTACAGACGTCGGGAGTAATTAACAGAACCGGCAAAATAAACAGATAAAAGGGGAACAATAGAAATGTTGTTTTTTTTTCTTTTTTTAACAGAGTCTCGTCTGTTCCAATGAATTACCATGCAAATGATTCTACAGACGACAATATTTCTCTATTCGTCCCAACGCGGGAAGGATCACGTGTCCCTAATTTATTCACTTTTCCCTCGAAACAGATTTGTCACGATCTCTGGGAAACCGTAGACCTTCGCGATGGCCCTGATCTCGGGATTCTTCTACTTGCCAGTTCCTCTCCTCAACAGTCTCCATTGTGAAACTCTGCCAAGGTGGTTTTTTTGGGGGGATTTCTGCCCCATTTACCTCACAGAAACCAGTTGCTGATACACAACGCTAACCACCAACTCCCACCCACCGGGTCCTCCCATTTTTCGGAAAGCAAATTTCTCGGACATCGGAACAATTATTTGACTTCTCTGATGAAATACGACTCCTGGCCCTGACGGATTGGCAGACCTCAACGATTTACAAACAGTTTTATTCAATACAACAAATACTGGCCCCCGGGAGAGGTCCGTTCACGCCACTTAGGAGCCGCGAGCCGAAACACTTCCAAACAGTGAGTCAGAGCCGCCCGGCGCCATCTTAAATCCGTCACAATAACTCACTCGCACCGTTCGAGGAGAGAAGTGGTTCACATATCGATGGTTGCTTTGTAATTCGCGGAAAGATTATTGCAGTAACCCGATAATCGCATAAAGTAAGGACAAATTGGCAGAATGTGCATATTCTGGAGAAACTCGAGTGTTTTTCAATTAATCGTTGTGTATTATTGGCTCAGTGGTATTTCCGATCGTTGAGGTCTGACGCACGGCCATCTACAGAAAAATCTACATAAAATCTCCAAGCAGAAATTTTTTAATAAGAACTTTTGATTTTATTTCATCGCTGCAATTAAATATGTGTTTGTGTATATAAAGAGAGACCAAAGCACCTATTGTTATATATTATGTGGTGTGTGTACATGTATCCTTCTTCTTTTTTTAAATAAGCGCCATCTTTGATTATGTTATTCTCATCGTAATGCAATTCGGTTTTTATTAGCGTGTACCCGTAACATCGCCGGGGTGTCGTTTATTATTGTCTGACTTCAGACGGTGATCGTAACCTGTGCAGCTTAGAGACAACCAGGTGCAACAGGAGAGAGAGTGAAGAGAGAAAGAGATGAAGAGAGAGATGGAGAGAGAGAGGAGAGATGAAGAGAGAGTGAGAGAGAGAGAGAGAGAGAGAGATGGAGATGAAGAAGAGAGAGAGAGTGAGTGAGAGAGATGGAGAGAGAGATGGAGAGGGAGAGAGAGAGATGAAAGAGAGAGAGAAGAGAGAGAGAGAGAGAGAGGAAAGTGAGAGAGATGGGATGCAGAGAGAGAGAGAGGAGTGAGTGAGAGATGGGCGAGAGGAACTGGAAGATGCGCGAGAACGATAGCATGAGAGCGAGACGAGCGCGAGAGAGCGAGCGAGATAAGAGAGCGCGAGAGCGGAGCGAAGCAGCTCGGAGCAGCGCCGAACCAGCACGGGCGAAGTCACCATTAATTAGTCCTCCACGACAGCCCGTTGTTTTTGTTGTTTTTGTTTTTTTGTGTGTGGTGTGTGTTTGTAAATGCCTCGTGTTTTGAACGGACTCTGCGATTTACCGTAGCCTCGATCTGGAGAGGTGGCTGTCAGTCGGTGCGGTGGGGAAGAAGCGGAGCCACAAGACCAGCTAATACTCTTTCTGAACGCCCACTAAAACCATTGGCGCCGAGTATTAGCCGAAGAAGGGGCACATTGCTCAGTTGCCGTTGTTTTTAAATAAAGGAGAGGAAAGAAAAACACCTTCTCACTAAAACGGGGATCTGAAACAGGTTAAAAAGAACAGTACTTCTGAAACTGTCTACACTGGTGGTCATAAGTGTGAGACCACCAATTAAATACCCCGCAAGTCGTGGATAATCAGGGTATTAATGCGTGCAGCTGCGCCCTGTGTGAGCACGTAGCCGTTAGCAGATGTGTTTACTGGTAAAGTCGTTTCTCGCTCAGCCAGCCATCGTCTAACCACTCCCCCATTTTATCGTCATTTGGAATTCGAGAAACGGTTGCGCAGGAAATTTTCTTTTTAACAAATAAGTCAAATAAACCGCTTCGTTTACGGGGTCTCGGTGTCTGGACGTCGCTATCGGGGTTCACCTGGACCAACTGTCTTAGATTGCTGATCGGACGTCGGCCCCTACTTCCAAGAGCGAAGCCGGGGTTAGGGATAACAACTTAACCCTCGCAACCAAAAGAGGCGCTTGTTCGGGACTCTCCTGAAGAAGGCGTCAGGAAAAACTTGTCGAAACGTTGAGGGGGGGACTTGTCTCCCCTCTTTTTCGCGCACCTTTTCTGATACTAGAAGCGGCGACTCCTTTTTCTTTTGTCGCTCATCCCCAATCCTGCCCTACCAGCTGGTAGAAGAAGACCCCCCCTTTTTATGGATTGTCAGGGCGCCATAGCGGTTAGGCTTGTTACCCGACTTTCCTCATAGCGCCAGTCTTGAACCTCCACGAGGGCGGGGCATTCCCGTCGGCCCCTATACCTTCTTTCCCCTCATCTCTCTGACGCACGACATTTGTAATATGTTCTCTGGCTTGTGTCAGAACCCCGAATAACGCGATTTGTTGCTGTTTAATAAGCGGACAGACGGTCCTAAAAACTCTGCCGGTGCTTGGAGGTTTCGAAGAGCGACTGCTAGTTAAGATGGGAAATACTTGGTCTGTGGCGCCGGGTCCAGGAATTATACGGAACCATTCAGAAGATATGAATAACGGGCAGTTTGCTTATCCATGCTTTCTTCTTCCTCATTTTAAAACAAATAAAAGCAGATTTGTACGAGTAGAATTATGAACTGTGATATTATAAACACTGTACACAGCTGGAAACCGGATATTAGTCTGTGGGGCGGTAACTCTGGAGCAGCCCATTTAGTAATTATTGGTTACCTGCTGCTCCATCCTCTCTTCTCACTACACGATTGTACGTTGTCTGTTTTGTTTTTTTTTAAAAGACAATGCCTATAGTATTAAAGGCTCACCCCCCCCTGGAAACGTCATGAAACTATGATTTAGAAAAGAGTCTATAAAACAAGCGATCTGAGCTTTTCGCGAAGTAGCTACATCCTCGCTGGAGCATCTCTTAGAAGATGTTCGTCCGCCGGCCCAGCGAAAGTGGTACTGCCGGCAAATGTCTGGATTAAAACTGCCTCGTATACAGCAGAAATCTAATTAAAAACTGTGAGAAATAGTAACAATATATATTAATGACAGCAGAGAACATTGAATAACATTTCAAAATGCTTTATAGGGCCGAAATACCATTCCCAGCTAAAGAGAGTAGAGAGAAAAGAAAGAGCAAGGTTTTTTTTTTAGCCGGGAGATGGGAAGCAATAAATCCAGAGCTTATTGGATTGTTGGTCTGATAACGGAAACCGCCCAGTCCGACTGGACAACCTACATCCTCCAGTGAACGTGTGATTTTGCAGCAGCAGCTCCTCTGAGACTTAAATACAGTTAATTCCCAGCCGTTTCATAGCCGAGCCTTTGTCGTATTCTCGGTGAGACGGAGCCGAAATCGCAACCGGCCCCTGCCGGCGCTACAACCAAGATACGTTTTCAAATCAAACAACGAAACACACAATGCGAACTCAACAACTTT
>JACATO010002586.1:0-33309 GCA_018389105.1 Nautilus pompilius
TATTGCTTTGGTGTTCATTCCTCCCTCTAAGGCAATAAAGGATTCCAGGGTATGTGAGGATACCATGATCCACTCCCAGAGGCCTGGACAATTGGGATCATGCAAGGGTGTATCAGTGCTTTGTGTAGCCTTCTCCAAATTTGTCTTCCACCTGTGCAAAGAAAGTGAAGCATGACTCACCAGACGGCATCAGTCCTCCTCTGCCATTTACCATACGTGACATCTTTTGCTGTTGCTAACTGTGACCAGTGCTTTACACAATAGTCTTCTATTGTTGTAGTGCACTCATTGCAGATGTGGGTGGATTGCCGTGCATTAAATATCGCTGTTGTTTGATGACAGTTGGATTCTACCTACCCCTCTCCTACTGCACGTTTGCTTCCACAGTTCCCTCTCATGGCAGACACTTTTCACTTTGCTGATAAATTCAGATGACCGATGTCTTTGTGCAGCCTATCAACAAAACCGTCTTAGCCATTGTGGCACCTTCTAGACCTGCACGCTCTATCAAACTTCTTTCGAATGCTGTAATATCTTTTCCTTTCTGCATATGTTAGGTTGACTTCAAATGTGCATGTCTAAGTCACGTTTGTTACTGGAGATATCCCCCGTCACATCATGTGGTCTTCTGAATTTGCATCTCATTTTGTTTACAGTAGTTACAGAAAGGTACATCATCTGGTAAAATAAGTTGCTGAGTTAAAAAATGATAAAGAAACAAAACCAATACACGTGAGATTACCTGACCTTATTTTCATTAATATCATCTGATTAATTGATGGACAGATTTATAATTCTACAAATGCTATAACTGAACTATTGTAGATTAACATTTTGGGGAGATATTTGTCATAATTCTTGCCTCGGGTGGGTCGCCTTCCTATCAGTTCAGAGCTCCCCTTTCATGGGCACTTAGTAATTAATTATACAGATTGATTGGTTTCCTAGAAATCTATTATAAGGCTGACTCCATCCAAATGTATGGGCAGATTACCTATAATCTTGTGTCGCACTGTTGATGCTATCCTGGAACAGAACAAGATCGTTATTCCTTTATATCTTGAGAGAGAGATGGTGCTTACTCATACTAACCTTTCACTTATGATTATCAAAATGGAATAAACCAGTTCTTGACTGTGCTGTTTGAACTCTACTCCTACCAAGTGGCATCTGATGGAGCAAATCAATTATTTGAAAATCAGCAGGAACACAGCATTTAGATAGATAAACTTATTCCATGCTCATTGTTGATCTTCACTCTGTCCATAATAATCCCAAACCCAGTGGACCATCTTGACTTGGAATTTACATGACAGTAAAGGCGAAATAAAATGTCAAATGGTGACTTTGTCCTTTCTGAGAGTCATTGAAATGGACTAGTCAGCCATTCAACATAGTTTTGCCCTTACCTCAAAAATGACAAAGCCTGAACTGTCCGTTACAAAAATTTATTCAACGCTATTTCAACTAAGCCCTACACAAAGTGTCAGTATTACAGAGAGACAGCTCGAGTTACAGTAAAACTAAAATACGTTCAGTGAACAGGGTTTTTCGTATTGGTGTATTACCATTGCATGTGCGTAACTAAAATGTTATTAACTACTTCTATTTATTAACGCAGTAATCCTCGCAAGTGTCCACTAACAGCCAATCTTTTACTCCATAAAATCAATCAGCAAATTTTAAATGTCAGCCTCCAGTGAACTTTTCAGAAGCTTCAAAGCATCAGCTTCCATTTCTTGTATTGTATACATCAACATTGTGTAGGTGACTGCAAAAGATAATACTCCAGCAGCTATGCTTACTAATATAGGAATAAACTTTAGCACCTCCTCAATCCCAATATGTACAGCAAATTGTTTCATCAGTTGTATGATTCCCTCTTTTGTAATAAATCTCGCCTGTGACAATTGTAACAAACTCATAGTTGCTTCTATTGTAGATCCTTTTTTCTTCTTGAGCACTTTCAGAGACTCTTTGTCTAATCCAAATTGATGCTGGTAGAATGAAGATTCATTTAAGATCAGGGCAATGTTTACAGCTATAGATGTACCAGGAATAGGTATTATTGCAGCAAGAGCAGAAGCAGTTGCTATTTTCCACACACGAGATTCTAGGACCTGTTTCTTTGCCTTGATGGCCTGTTCTGAGAGTGCATTCAAAGACAAAATCATAACATCTCTTTTGATCCCTGACAAGCTGTTGATCAATACCTCCTGTAGTTTGGGGAAATCATATTTATCTGTATCATAATTAGAAATCAGGAAGATTTTATCACTTATTTCCAAATGTGAGCAGATTTTAGTCACATTGCTAATACAATCATCTCTGATCTTCTTCATGGTGACATTTCTATCGAAGGATTTTCTGTTTTCTTTCTGATCATTGTAAAGGTCAATGTCAATTTTTGTCCTTATAAAGAAGAACTTCTTCCCATTTTTCTCTACTTCTCTGGCCAGCCACAAATCCAGTTCAGTGAACCGATTACATGACAGAAGCAGGAAGAAATCATACTTCTCCAAGCCAATCTGTGATAAGTATGTGTGCTTGGGAAATCTCGATGTTCCCACTCCAGGAAGATCCCAGAACATTAAGTTTGGATTGGTTGGGTGTTTATAAGCAGTCGGCTCTGAAGTGGTCTCTACCACACCAACAGCAGCAGCACCAGCATCATCTCCATCAAGGTCCCTTATAGCATTGATGAAACTTGATTTTCCAGCTCCTGCTGCACCTGTAATTGCAACATTTAGTGGAGTATTTTCCCACTCACTCAACTTCTCAGATATCAGTTCTTTTATCTTTTCAACTCCTTGATCTTTGGCCATCTTTGCTATCTCTGGTAAATCATCTTTTCGGAAATTGAAGTTTCCAGATTCACTCATTTTGCTTGTTTGTATCTGAAAATAACAAAACTGTTGTTCAGATATTTGTTGTTTCTTAATTTCAAATTTATAAAATGTTCCATCTATTGCTGATTTGTCATTTCATCAAATCCCTAAGTCAACAGGTTTCAAACAGTTGATCGTATTAACTGTTGGTTTTGCACTGCTGAAAGGACTGGGAAGGACGTCTACAGAAGGAACGGGTTTCTGTCAAATTTAAATAATTTCCGTTAGCTCTGATTTTAAATAAGTAAAACCTCTACCCTCAGTGTACCATGGACTATCTCGTGACAACAAGCAATCTTCATCCGTCTGTTCCCAAATATCAAACAGAAATAAACAAAAAGAAAATGTTTGTTCTCTTTACAAAGTGGTTAACATTTTGAAAAAATAAAGCTTAATGGATCAAAATCTACAAGTTATTTTCTATCAGTAATTTTAAGTCACGTGAGAAAGTTGACCCAACCACAGTGACAGTCTATGTTAGCATGTCCAGCCCCTGGAGGTTAAATCCTCCAACAGTAATCATTCTCTTCCTTTTATAAAATGCCCTCCCCATTTGAAGTCCTATTGTTGTTTTATATTTATTGCTGTCAACCAGTTAGGACCGGTGTAATAGAAAATGTCAAAATCAATAGCTGCAGATTATCAGAAGGATGCAGAAATATGAGGGATATCAGAATGGGCGAGTTGAGCCATTGAACGGCGCCGATCAACTTCGTATGGCAGGGACGTAAACAGCTGGTAAATACAATGCAGTCAACCTTCCCTGGGACCTAGGAGTGGCAAACAGAGCCTCAACTAATCCGAACAGCAGAGATGATATAAGCACAGTGGTAGATTGCGGACAATGGCAAATACTGTATTTAGGGCAGATAACACGGCTACAATGCTGGTAGTGGAATAAGGAGCCAGAAGTCAGCAAAGAGGAAGAGTAAAACTATCTTTATGAAATGTAACTAGCCCTTACTGGGAATACAATTCAATCTAGGGACCATCCTAAACAATTATATAATAAAACACTTTTTTCTTTTATAGCTGAAAGGGTTAAGAACCAATTTCCTTATCCTTTATATTCAGTTAAGCATTTTCATAGTAAAAACACGTAAAATACTAAAAGTATCAGGTGATAGAGAACTGGGCTCTGTCACGTTCACTGGACTCTCACTAAACGTTACGAGCCACTGCACAGATTCAAATAAAGTCGACATTGCTTTCTCAAGGACAAGATTTTAATCAGTAAGTGGTGGGGATCGTGCCGACAGTATCCCAGTGATGATGGTGGCCATTTGGGGGATTAGTGTCCCCTCTACCGTAAAGTCTGGGTGCAGAACACCTGTGTCCAGTCAATGCACTTTCAAACTCAGATCTACCGGCCTGGTAGGAGGTAAATGTCCTGTAACGGTGGCATCAGTAATATTAATTGTCCTTCATGAAGTCTGTGGACAACGCTATCCTGTGAAGTATTACAATAATAATCTATTTACTATGAATTATAACAAAGATTTAGAATTGTTCTTGGACAATAGTGTTATCACTCTACATGGCAGAGGGGCCAGATTCTCCTGAAATGGGAGAGGGTGGGAGCTCAGCTGGCCTAAATACAGGAGGGGTTCATCAGGAACCTTTTACTGCAGACTTCCTTTAAGGAGCAGAATAGTTTTGTCTTAAATATTAATGAATTCCGCAACCACTGAAGGTCTCTCCCCATCCAGTGCGTGTTCTGTCTGTGGGAAGTGCAGTCGTGGCAAAAGTTTCAAATTTTAAGCTAAGACGCAGTTCCTATCGACAAAAGTGTCCTTAAATGTAGGACGTCGGACAGGGTCCTTAATACTTGGCGTGGCTTTGGTGGTGGATGTAGGAACATTTCCGGTTTACAGACGGCCTGCCTCTTTGCTAACTATACAATACAATATCTTCGTTATCTGTGAACGTCCTCGTGCTCCAGTCAAAGATTCTTCTGTTATCAGTTTTCTTTGTCTGTCAGCAATGTGTGTGTATACCTCTCTGGAGGGTCGGGTGGTCTCCCCTTGACCAGTAGAATCCCGTACTGACGATTTCCGTCGCATTGTGGAAATTACGCGGTTACTCTCATCAGTTACAAGTATATATTAATAATAATAATAATAATAATAGTGCTTGTCCTGACAGATTTGTCGATAGATTATATTGTCTGGAATTCCCTCTGTTAAATCTAGTGACGTCACAGGAAGAATGTTAGCGCTGACAGGTAAATGTTTTATCCGGAGGAGATCAATGGGAGCCGATTATCGCTCGGATTCCCCTTCTTTGTTATGGTCGCCAGCTAATAATAATTATATATTTGTGTGTGTGCAGTCTGGAGAAATCTCGGGGTTTTGTCCATAGTTGTTACAAACGGCATCTCTCATCAGAGCCGCAGGCAGGCAGAGAGAAGGAAAACAAGCAGACGACAGCTTACCTGGTCTTAAATCGTAGTACTGAATTCACTGATATCATCTGATTTATTAAAGGGCTGATTTATAATTTTATAAGCACGATAAACGAACGAGATTAACATTCTGGCAGATATTTGTCATAGTTCCGGCCTCGGGTGGATCTCCTTCCTGTCGGTTCGGAGCTCCCCTTACACCGGGCACTTAGCAATCAATTATACAGTTCGATTGGTTTCCTAGAAATCACGTGAGCCACTCGTTTCCCTGTAGACATTTTATTTGGAGAGAGGAAGTGTTGAAATGTTAATATATTCATTACTATTTTAGGGGAAGTACCACTAATTGTTATTATTATTATTATTACCAGTCCTTTCTTCGTTATGTATATTATTAACACTTCCAAAAATAAATCGCTTAGTTTGTGAAATATCGACACTGATACAAACCGAGACTTTTTGCTTACCTCTTATTCCTTTATAGTCCCCACTTCATTTGAAGATATTTACTTTTATTTGATGACAGAACTCACCTGTCTTCAATAGGTTAATAGCTCAGCTATGGTGACAATTTGGATATCGTGGAAACAGGTAGGTGAGAGAAACCAGACAGGTTTCCGAAAAATTAGCCCAAGTTAAAAGTGTAGACAGCAACAATTCGCCCCAGCGGCTTCTCGGAGGCTGGAGCGACTGTTGACGGTGGAGGTTACCTGCTGTCACCGCCCCTTCATCCTCAGGTAGCTCATCCAGAGAGGACGTTGGTAATATACGCAAGTACGGTTTAGCAAATACCCTTGGACAGGTGTGAAGAAAGTCACTTACCTGTTTCAGCGTCTCGGCCAAATGTCCCTATCTAGATCTCTCCTGTTATATATATAGAGACCAAACTGGTTTTTCCACGAATAATGTAAACCGAAAGTATAAATGGGTTTTCTTACGGAATGGCGGCCCAGTAGATTAAGTAGGTTTGAGAAGAAAAGAAATAAAGAGTTTCCTTGGAACTGGGAAAAAAAACAAAAAAACACCTTTTGAAACCCTAACCTCCAATTAACTGTACTGGAAAGGACAGACATAATTCTCACATAAACCTGCAGACTTCATTAAATTGGTCGGTAAAGAGGAAGTCTGGGTCACTAATAAAACAACCACCGGATTGTTTTCGAATCGATCGGTGTGGAACCTTTTTCATACAGGCCATTTTCCCCGTGCACCGCCGGGTCCCCAGCTGGTATGGAGTGTCAGAAAGAAGGGAAGTAGGGTTCTGAATTGATCCAGAAGAGGTTTTGTATACAAGGATTTTGAAGACCGATTTTCTATCAATATGCAGATTTCTTGCACTGTTTTAACGATCAGATGGCGCTATAAATTGGTTGTTGGCATTTATTTCGTTTGGGAGGGAGATCATGGAGACTTCGTACTGTGCGCATTAAAAGAATGTAGAAGAGTTATCTACAAATTAGATCATCTTCTCCATTTGGTCTGAATAATTAGAAATATATCATTTTGCCCCCCTCTTTCATTCTTTGTTTATTAAGGTAACAATTACATGGGGCGTCGTTTGACTCAACTCGATGGCCACAGATTTCTTACTCCACTCTGTTTATCTACACACACACACATTAGTGGTCAAAATTACGGAGGTTTTCTCAAACTAATCATCATTGCCTTGATGGTCGAACGGTTTCTTATTTAACTTCCGCATTCCTCCACTTCCCTTTGCATGCTGTTATTTTTTAAAATTTTTCTACAGGTGGCGCTGTGGAGAGGAGAAAGGGTAAATGGCAGCAGAATGCTTAGCCGTCATTTAAATAAACAGACGAGCTGTAACGTAGTATTCAGTAATGATGGTATTTAAAGAAACATTTTCCTGGCTCACCCCTCCCCCAGTTTCTATTATTATTTACCGATGATATGCGACCGCTGTCCCCAGTTAGCCAGACGGTGGTGGTCTACTGGGAATGTTTCTTCAAATACGTTTCCCTTCCTGTGGTCAGTTTTAGGAAAGTAGCATCAACGCTACTGCATCTTTTCCCAGTTGTGCCAGTTGTCCATCAGCAAGTGTCTGACCAGCCGACCAGATAGATGCTGCTGCAGCAATCATCTCACCAAGCAGCGGGATGTGGTTTGCACCTGGGAAACCTACGGGATGAAGCTTAATGGTTTACAAGAGGTCTTCCTCGGTCCCGAGCCTGTGGCACTTCCTCACCACGGAGACCGGGATGCTGCTTTCTCTGCGATTCACTCTATTTTCTACCGTTTCCATCGTTTCGTTGTTCATTCCGAGCTCGTGCAAGTAGAAGCTGGTTTCATTAAGTATCGGGACAACATACGGAGAGAGAGAGAGGTCAAAGGTCGAGGAATTTCCGTCAGAAACGGAGGATGAGGCCACGTGCTTGCTGCAGCCGGCTCTCGAGCATCTCTCTTTTGATTCGACCGGCTCTTGCAGACAGAGCGTGGATCAAGCAGACCATAATTGGCCCTTTCTAAGGTCCTCAGCGTCACTTTCCGGAGTTTAGGGGAGTCGTATTTCTCCGTACGGAAGCTCGACTGGCCTCGTGGCGCCCGGATTGTTGTGGTAGCCATTTGCTGGCTGCTGGAGAACGGAACGACGAACGTCTTCCACAATTGCGGTGTCGCTACCTTTCTACGAAAGCTTCCTGTCCTTACGGACATCGATATCGATTTTCGTTCGAACCTAAAAGGTTTTCTGTTTGCTTTTAATTTGCTGCATAAGCCGAAAATCCTCTCGATCGAAGCGGATATCGAAAAGATAGAGCAGCAGGTCGTACTTGACTTTATCGATCATTGGGAAGTAAAGATATTCCGGGATATTCCAGAGAACCACGGACGGGCGATCTGCGTAAGTGTAGGGGGTAGGCTCCCGATCAGAGGCCTCCACCTCTCCGCTGATCGTAGCTGTTGGATCGGTGTCATCGATGTCTCTCAAAGGTCGATCCCCCCGATCCCGTCTGTCCAATCACAGCCAGACTCTGCGGAATATTGTTCAACGCCTTTAGCTTTCTGCAGATTAGTTCTTTGGCCGGCTCCAGGTGTCGCTGTCTGCAGCTCGTCAACTTGTGGCATTTTACCTGTAACAGATTCCTGTAATATTAGTCCATTCTTCCCGGTCATCTGCACACAATAAGACAGACAGCAGTCGCCGTCACCACAATTTAATTATGTAAATAAGGGCTTCGTTCTGTGGTTGATCGAAATGGCTTTTAGCAGAAAAAGGTGTCTTAGTTTGTTTGACGTTCTGATCGAGTTAAAACGGAATAACGACCCCCCCCACAAGGCGGCAGAGTCTGGACACACTGGGCCTATATACGGGAAGACGTGCCTTATACTCAGGTGAGCACATGCACCAGAGAAACTTACATAACACACACACACCACTGCATTATTACAAAAATACACAAAACCTATGTTATATATATAGCAAAATAATATGTTACTGGTGTGACTTTTAAAATACTAGTAAGTGTTGTGCCCCAGGAAAAACAAAACAAAAGAAGAATTGTAAGTCTTACATTCAACTTGGCATTCAGTGAGAGGTGGAAGTCACGTGGAGTCAAACTGGGGTAGAGCGCATGCGCTGTGACCTTAGGTCAACGGCCTGACTCCACTGCGGGATTTGCTGACCGAGAGGCGACCAGAAGAGTCTTGGTTTTCTAGTCAGCAGCATCAGTTTGTTTTGAATGTTCGGGCTGTTAGTAGACTGGGCCCCTGCCGAACATTAAATGGGAGTGAATGTGTGATGGCGGTAGTTAATTCCGAACGCTTGTTGTTTGACGATATCGTTCACTCACATCCCTGAACAAGACTTGATTGGATATTTAAAAAATGCTTACCTGAGGCAGGTACAAACAGGTGAATGGTCGACAGAAATGCTGCTGTCGCGTTGTCAAATACAACCTGAACAAGTAGGAAGGAGCATCAGGATAATAACGGGGAATCTAATGTCTAGCTTGCTGAGGAACCGAACACTTCCCACTTTGGCAGCGAAAGTCCCCATTCTCACTCTTCATTGTTAAGAATCGGACGGAGTCCGGGAGAAGCTCACGTGGGAGCCCGGCTGGGGACAAACCGCGATGGGGAGGTAAGCGCCAAATGGAGCCAAACTTGTGCCGACCGGGATTCGAACTCAAGTCCTCAGCGGTATCACCCCTCCACCGCGCCACCCAAACGTCATACTACAGTCATATTAACTCTTATCCGAGCAGAGATAGCGTTTATCCCCGGACCAATTCTACACGGAACTTAATGATCTTAATCCCTACCGCACTGATTTTAGAGAGATTAACGCCCACATAAATATTAAAGGGTCAAATCAATAGTAAACCTTGGACTGTACAAGGAAAACAGAACCGTTAGGCTAACCTTGAATCAAGCCTTAATCACAAAAATGACAAATTCTAATTTAAACGGCCAAATTAAAGTGTATATTTCAAAATTCTTCGTTTATGCTTAAAATAACTTGTTTTTCTCACCCACATTACAATAATCTATCAAGAGTCTCCGATGTGGTCACTGCAGAGTCACAAGGAAACCGTTACAACTCTAAAACCGAAAGTAGAATAGATAACAAACCGTCACGTGATTATTATTTACTGTTATTTGCTCATTAAGTATAATTGAATTTAGGAAATTAAAGCTTTGAGATGACTTTACAATTTTAAGGGTTTCTTTTAAGGGTTATGTTGTCATTGTTGGTGAAGATAACAGGCTCGAATAGAGTTTCCTGTTCGTTCTCGAGACATGGCGCATTTCGGTAACGTTTCTTGACGATGTGGCCATAGTCAAAGGTTACATATTAATGGAAGTTTAGCAAATAAGTGTATGGGACTTACATATATAAAAGAGTCCAGAAAATTACTATAGGGGGGTAAATGCCTGTCACCACTGCGACATCTCAGGATTCTGGCTCTAGGCCCTTTACTGTTTTTGTTGTATATTAGTGATAGTGAAGCTGGGATCGCGGATACGACTGCCAAGAGGATACATACAATCCAAATGAAGTAGGATGGTCTACCGCACGGAAGATGGAATTTAACGTTTCCAAGTTCCACATTCTCAACTTTGGACAGACTGAAATTAGTTTCCTCAGGTTTTCTGTGGACGTCTTTGAGGAGCTGACTATTATTAATCCTAAATCCTCCTCTCCTTTAACAGTTTAGCTCTTATGAGTTTGTCAGCCTTATAACCACGGGGTTTGGGGTATCGTAAATCGTATATAAATTGTAAAATTTCTACGGCTCAGTCAGAAAAAAAACTCACGTATACAGAATATAGACGATTGGGGTCAAAAGTTCAAACGTTTACTAAAATGATTGTGGGTGCTCTTGGTAAGGAAGAAACATTACAGGGTCTCCGCATGTCTAACCTGGCCCACAACCGTTTTCCTGATGATTTGTTGAAAGTCTTCTTTTCAAGTCTTTTCAAAAGCTACAGACAGCGTTAGGAAGATAAATCCCTAGGGGCTACAACTACAATATAAATAAGAAATGTTCCCAGTTAAAGAGAGAATTTTAAAAATAATAATTAAGTAATCGCATAGTTGCGCACTATTTGTAAAAGGGACTTTATGTAATATTCGAAAACTCCCTGCCCTGTGATTCTCGGCGTCGTTCATTCTTCGGACAGTTTCTTTAGTAATTACAGTCAGAGTTGATTTCTTGTTATAACCAAACTTAGCGTCAACAGAAGGTTAACATCTCCATCATGGAACAGATAAAGGAGAATTTAAGCTTGCAGGGCACCAGGTAACTTTTATAAAAAACACCATTAAGTTAGCATAGATTTGAAAATGTAATTTAATCTATTCATCCATTTATTTTTATTTATTTAATTCGTTAGAATGAAGAAGTGGAATTTTTTGTTTACTGCCGCTTCTTTCGGACAGTCTAGAATTAATACATCTATGGGACACAGAGCGCAAACAATAATTCTTTCCTTTCTTTTAAATCCAGTGAAGTTTCATTCACGTTTTTTGTTTATTTGTCGTAGTTGTTTTTTTTTTAATTCGGGTACGAAAGATATTTTTATTACCAATTCGTCGGCGAGCGTTCCAACGCTCGCCGACGAATGTAATAAAAAATATCTTTCGTACCCGAATTAAAAAAAAAAATACTACGCAAATAAACAAAAACGGAATGAAAACTTCACTGGATTTAAAGAAAGGAAAAGAATTATTGTTTGCGCTTGTGTCCCATAGATGTATTTAATTCTAGACTGTCCGAAGAAGCGGCGTGCAGTAAACAAAAAATTCACTTCTTCATTTAACGAATTAACAAATAAATAAAAATTAAATGGATGAATAGATTAAATTACATTTTCAAATCTATGCTAACTTAATGGTTGTTTTTATAAATGTTACCTGGTGCCCTGCCAGCTTAAATTCTCCTTTATCTGTTCCATGATGGAGATGTTAACCTTCTGTTGACGCTAAGTTTGGTTATAACAAGAAATCAACTCTGACTGTAATTACTAAAGAAACTGTCCGAAGAATGAATGAACGACGCCGAGAATCACAGGGCAGGGAGTTTTCGAATATTACATAAAGTCCCTTTTACAAATAGTGCGCAACTATGCGATTACTTAATTATTATTTTTAAAATTCTCTCTTTAACTGGGAACATTCTTCTTATTATATTGTAGTTGTAGCCCCTAGGATTTATCTTCCTAACGCTGTCTGTAGCTTTTGAAAAGACTTGAAAAGAAGACTTTCAACAAATCATCAGGAAAACGGTTGTGGGCCAGGTTAGACATGCGGAGACCCTGTAATGTTTTCTTCCTTACCAAGAGCACCCACAATCATTTTAGTAAACGTTTGAACTTTTGACCCCAATCGTCTATATTCTGTATACGTGAGTTTTTTCTGACTGAGCCGTAGAAATTTTACAATTTATAATACGATTTACTATTACCCCCAAACCCGTGGTTATAAGGCTGACAAACTCATAGAGCTAAACTGTTAAAGGAGAGGAGGATTTAGGATTAATAATAGTCAGCTCCTCAAAGACGTCCACAGAAAACCTGAGGAAACTAATTTCAGTCTGTCCAAAGTTGAGAATGTGGAACTTGGAAACGTTAAATTCCATCTTCCGTGCGGTAGACCATCCTACTTCATTCGGATTGTATCCTCTTGGCAGTCGTATCCGCGATCCCAGCTTCACTATCACTAATATACAACAAAAAACAGTAAAGGGCCTAGAGCCAGAACCCTGAGATGTCGCAGTGGTGACAGGCATTTACCCCCCTATAGTAATTTTCTGGACTCTTTTATATATGTAAGTCCCATACACTTATTTGCTAAACTTCCATTAATATGTAACCTTTGTCTATGGCCACATCGTCAAGAAACGTTACCGAAATGCGCCATGTCTCGAGAACGAACAGGAAACTCTATTCGAGCCTGTTATCTTCACCAACAATGACAACATAACCCTTAAAAGAAACCCTTAAAATTGTAAAGTCATCTCAAAGCTTTAATTTCCTAAATTCAATTATACTTAATGAGCAAATAACAGTAAATAATAATCACGTGACGGTTTGTTATCTATTCTACTTTCGGTTTTAGAGTTTGTAACGGTTTCCTTGTGACTCTGCAGTGACCACATCGGAGACTCTTGATAGATTATTGTAATGTGGGTGAGAAAAAACAAGTTATTTTAAGCATAAACGAAGAATTTTGAAATATACACTTTAATTTGGCCGTTTAAATTAGAATTTGTTATTTTTGTGATTAAGGCTTGATTCAAGGTTAGCCTAACGGTTCTGTTTTCCTTGTACAGTCCAAGGTTTACTATTGATTTGACCCTTTAATATTTATGTGGGCGTTAATCTCTCTAAAATCAGTGCGGTAGGGATTAAGATCATTAAGTTCCGTGTAGAATTGGTCCGGGGATAAACGCTATCTCTGCTCGGATAAAGGTTAATATGACTGTAGTATGACGTTTGGGTGGCGCGGTGGAGGGGTGATACCGCTGAGGACTTGAGTTCGAATCCCGGTCGGCACAAGTTTGGCTCCATTTGGCGCTTACCTCCCCATCGCGGTTTGTCCCCAGCCGGGCTCCCACGTGAGCTTCTCCCGGACTCCGTCCGATTCTTAACAATGAAGAGTGAGAATGGGGACTTTCGCTGCCAAAGTGGGAAGTGTTCGGTCCTCAGCAAGCTAGAGACATTAGATTCCCGTTATTATCCTGATGCTCCTTCCTACTTGTTCAGGTTGTATTTGACAACGCGACAGCAGCATTTCTGTCGACCATTCACCTGTTTGTACCTGCCTCAGGTAAGCATTTTTTAAATATCCAATCAAGTCTTGTTCAGGGATGTGAGTGAACGATATCGTCAAACAACAAGCGTTCGGAATTAACTACCGCCATCACACATTCACTCCCATTTAATGTTCGGCAGGGGCCAGTCTACTAACAGCCCGAACATTCAAAACAAACTGATGCTGCTGACTAGAAAACCAAGACTCTTCTGGTCGTTTCTCGGTCAGCAAATCCCGCAGTGGAGTCAGGCCGTTGACCTAAGGTCACCGCGCATGCGCTCTACCCCAGTTTGACTCCACGTGACTTCCACCTCTCACTGAATGCCAAGTTGAATGTAAGACTTACAATTCTTCTTTTGTTTTGTTTTTCCTGGGGCACAACACTTACTAGTATTTTAAAAGTCACACCAGTAACATATTATTTTGCTATATATATAACATAGGTTTGTGTATTTTTGTAATAATGCAGTGTGTGTGTGTGTTATGTAAGTTTCTCTGGTGCATGTGCTCACCTGAGTATAAGGCACGTCTTCCCGTATATAGGCCCAGTGGTGTCCAGACTCTGCCGCCTTGTGGGGGGGGGTCGTTATTCCGTTTTAACTCGATCAGAACGTCAAACAAACTAAGACACCTTTTCTGCTAAAAGCCATTTCGATCAACCACAGAACGAAGCCCTTATTTACATAATTAAATTGTGGTGACGGCGACTGCTGTCTGTCTTATTGTGTGCAGATGACCGGGAAGAATGGACTAATATTACAGGAATCTCATCTTACAGGTAAAATGCCACAAGTTGACGAGCTGCAGACAGCGACACCTGGAGCCGGCCAAAGAACTAATCTGCAGAAAGCTAAAGGCGTTGAACAATATTCCGCAGAGTCTGGCTGTGATTGGACAGACGGGATCGGGGGGATCGACCTTTGAGAGACATCGATGACACCGATCCAACAGCTACGATCAGCGGAGAGGTGGAGGCCTCTGATCGGGAGCCTACCCCCTACACTTACGCAGATCGCCCGTCCGTGGTTCTCTGGAATATCCCGGAATATCTTTACTTCCCAATGATCGATAAAGTCAAGTACGACCTGCTGCTCTATCTTTTCGATATCCGCTTCGATCGAGAGGCTTTTCGGCTTATGCAGCAAATTAAAAGCAAACAGAAAACCTTTTAGGTTCGAACGAAAATCGATATCGATGTCCGTAAGGACAGGAAGCTTTCGTAGAAAGGTAGCGACACCGCAATTGTGGAAGACGTTCGTCGTTCCGTTCTCCAGCAGCCAGCAAATGGCTACCACAACAATCCGGGCGCCACGAGGCCAGTCGAGCTTCCGTACGGAGAAATACGACTCCCCTAAACTCCGGAAAGTGACGCTGAGGACCTTAGAAAGGGCCAATTATGGTCTGCTTGATCCACGCTCTGTCTGCAAGAGCCGGTCGAATCAAAAGAGAGATGCTCGAGAGCCGGCTGCAGCAAGCACGTGGCCTCATCCTCCGTTTCTGACGGAAATTCCTCGACCTTTGACCTCTCTCTCTCTCCGTATGTTGTCCCGATACTTAATGAAACCAGCTTCTACTTGCACGAGCTCGGAATGAACAACGAAACGATGGAAACGGTAGAAATAGAGTGAATCGCAGAGAAAGCAGCATCCCGGTCTCCGTGGTGAGGAAGTGCCACAGGCTCGGGACCGAGGAAGACCTCTTGTAAACCATTAAGCTTCATCCCGTAGGTTTCCCAGGTGCAAACCACATCCCGCTGCTTGGTGAGATGATTGCTGCAGCAGCATCTATCTGGTCGGCTGGTCAGACACTTGCTGATGGACATACTGGCACAACTGGGAAAAGATGCAGTAGCGTTGATGCTACTTTCCTAAAACTGACCACAGGAAGGGAAACGTATTTGAAGAAACATTCCCAGTAGACCACCACCGTCTGGCTAACTGGGGACAGCGGTCGCATATCATCGGTAAATAATAATAGAAACTGGGGGAGGGGTGAGCCAGGAAAATGTTTCTTTAAATACCATCATTACTGAATACTACGTTACAGCTCGTCTGTTTATTTAAATGACGGCTAAGCATTCTGCTGCCATTTACCCTTTCTCCTCTCCACAGCGCCACCTGTAGAAAAATTTTTGAAAAATAACAGCATGCAAAGGGAAGTGGAGGAATGCGGAAGTTAAATAAGAAACCGTTCGACCATCAAGGCATTGATGATTAGTTTGAGAAAACCTCCGTAATTTTGACCACTAATGTGTGTGTGTGTAGATAAACAGAGTGGAGTAAGAAATCTGTGGCCATCGAGTTGAGTCAAACGACGCCCCATGTAATTGTTACCTTAATAAACAAAGAATGAAAGAGGGGGGCAAAATGATATATTTCTAATTATTCAGACCAAATGGAGAAGATGATCTAATTTGTAGATAACTCTTCTACATTCTTTTAATGCGCACAGTACGAAGTCTCCATGATCTCCCTCCCAAACGAAATAAATGCCAACAACCAATTTATAGCGCCATCTGATCGTTAAAACAGTGCAAGAAATCTGCATATTGATAGAAAATCGGTCTTCAAAATCCTTGTATACAAAACCTCTTCTGGATCAATTCAGAACCCTACTTCCCTTCTTTCTGACACTCCATACCAGCTGGGGACCCGGCGGTGCACGGGGAAAATGGCCTGTATGAAAAAGGTTCCACACCGATCGATTCGAAAACAATCCGGTGGTTGTTTTATTAGTGACCCAGACTTCCTCTTTACCGACCAATTTAATGAAGTCTGCAGGTTTGTGTGAGAATTATGTCTGTCCTTTCCAGTACAGTTAATTGGAGGTTAGGGTTTCAAAAGGTGTTTTTTTGTTATTTTCCCAGTTCCAAGGAAACTCTTTATTTCTTTTCTTCTCAAACCTACTTAATCTACTGGGCCGCCATTCCGTAAGAAAACCCATTTCTACTTTCGGTTTACATTATTCGTGGAAAAAACCAGGTGGTCTCTATATATATAACAGGAGAGATCTAGATAGGGACATTTGGCCGAGACGCTGAAACAGGTAAGTGACTTTCTTCACACCTGTCCAAGGGTATTTGCTAAACCGTACTTGCGTATATTACCAACGTCCTCTCTGGATGAGCTACCTGAGGATGAAGGGGCGGTGACAGCAGGCAACCTCCACCGTCAACAGTCGCTCCAGCCTCCGAGAAGCCGCTGGGGCGAATTGTTGCTGTCTACACTTTTAACTTGGGCTAATTTTTCGGAAACCTGTCTGGTTTCTCTCACCTACCTGTTTCCACGATATCCAAATTGTCACCATAGCTGAGCTATTAACCTATTGAAGACAGGTGAGTTCTGTCATCAAATAAAAGTAAATATCTTCAAATGAAGTGGGGACTATAAAGGAATAAGAGGTAAGCAAAAAGTCTCGGTTTGTATCAGTGTCGATATTTCACAAACTAAGCGATTTATTTTTGGAAGTGTTAATAATATACATAACGAAGAAAGGACTGGTAATAATAATAACAACAACAATTAGTGGTACTTCCCCTAAAATAATAATGAATATATTAACATTTCAACACTTCCTCTCTCCAAATAAAATGTCTACAGGGAAACGAGTGGCTCACGTGATTTCTAGGAAACCAATCGAACTGTATAATTGATTGCTAAGTGCCCGGTGTAAGGGGAGCTCCGAACCGACAGGAAGGAGATCCACCCGAGGCCGGAACTATGACAAATATCTGCCAGAATGTTAATCTCGTTCGTTTATCGTGCTTATAAAATTATAAATCAGCCCTTTAATAAATCAGATGATATCAGTGAATTCAGTACTACGATTTAAGACCAGGTAAGGCCAGGTAAGCTGTCGTCTGCTTGTTCCTTCTCTCTGCCTGCCTGCGGCTCTGATGAGAGATGCTGTTTGTAACAACTATGGACAAAACCCCGAGATTTCTCCAGACTGCACACACACAAATATATAATTATTATTAGCTGGCGACCATAACAAAGAAGGGGAATCCGAGCGATAATCGGCTCCCATTGATCTCCTCCTGATAAAACATTTACCTGTCAGCGCTAACATTCTTCCTGTGACGTCACTAGATTTAACAGAGGGAATTCCAGACAATATAATCTATCGACAAATCTGTCAGGACAAGCACTATTATTATTATTATTATTATTATATACTTGTAACTGATGAGAGTAACCGCGTAATTTCCACAATGCGACGGAAATCGTCAGTACGGGATTCTACTGGTCAAGGGGAGACCACCCGACCCTCCAGGGAGGTATACACACACATTGCTGACAGCCAAAGAAAACTGATAACAGAAGAATCTTTGACTGGAGCACGAGGACGTTCACAGATAACGAAGATATTGTATTGTATAGTTAGCAAAGAGGCAGGCCGTCTGTAAACCGGAAATGTTCCTACATCCACCACCAAAGCCACGCCAAGTATTAAGGACCCTGTCCGACGTCCTACATTTAAGGACACTTTTTGTCGATAGGAACTGCGTCTTAGCTTAAAATTTGAAACTTTTGCCACGACTGCACTTCCCACAGACAGAACACGCACTGGATGGGGAGAGACCTTCAGTGGTTGCGGAATTCATTAATATTTAAGACAAAACTATTCTGCTCCTTAACAGGAAGTCTGCAGTAAAAGGTTCCTGATGAACCCCTCCTGTATTTAGGCCAGCTGAGCTCCCACCCTCTCCCATTTCAGGAGAATCTGGCCCCTCTGCCATGTAGAGTGATAACACTATTGTCCAAGAACAATTCTAAATCTTTGTTATAATTCATAGTAAATAGATTATTATTGTAATACTTCACAGGATAGCGTTGTCCACAGACTTCATGAAGGACAATTAATATTACTGATGCCACCGTTACAGGACATTTACCTCCTACCAGGCCGGTAGATCTGAGTTTGAAAGTGCATTGACTGGACACAGGTGTTCTGCACCCAGACTTTACGGTAGAGGGGACACTAATCCCCCAAATGGCCACCATCATCACTGGGATACTGTCGGCACGATCCCCACCACTTACTGATTAAAATCTTGTCCTTGAGAAAGCAATGTCGACTTTATTTGAATCTGTGCAGTGGCTCGTAACGTTTAGTGAGAGTCCAGTGAACGTGACAGAGCCCAGTTCTCTATCACCTGATACTTTTAGTATTTTACGTGTTTTTACTATGAAAATGCTTAACTGAATATAAAGGATAAGGAAATTGGTTCTTAACCCTTTCAGCTATAAAAGAAAAAAGTGTTTTATTATATAATTGTTTAGGATGTCCCCAGATTGAATTGTATTCCCAGTAAGGGCTAGTTACATTTCATAAAGATAGTTTTACTCTTCCTCTTTGCTGACTTCTGGCTCCTTATTCCACTACCAGCATTGTAGCCGTGTTATCTGCTCTAAATACAGTATTTGCCATTGTCCGCAATCTACCACTGTGCTTATATCATCTCTGCTGTTCGGATTAGTTGAGGCTCTGTTTGCTACTCCTAGGTCCCAGGGAAGGTTGACTGCATTGTATTTACCAGCTGTTTACGTCCCTGCCATACGAAGTTGATCGGCGCCGTTCAATGGCTCAACTCGCCCATTCTGATATCCCTCATATTTCTGCATCCTTCTGATAATCCGCAGCTATTGATTTTGACATTTTCTATTACACCGGTCCTAACTGGTTGACAGCAATAAATATAAAACAACAATAGGACTTCAAATGGGGAGGGCATTTTATAAAAGAAGAGAATGATTACTGTTGGAGGATTTAACCTCCAGGGGCTGGACATGCTAACATAGACTGTCACTGTGGTTGGGTCAACTTTCTCACGTGACTTAAAATTACTGATAGAAAATAACTTGTAGATTTTGATCCATTAAGCTTTATTTTTTCAAAATGTTAACCACTTTGTAAAGAGAACAAACATTTTGTTTTTGTTTATTTCTGTTTGATATTTGGGAACAGACGGATGAAGATTGCTTGTTGTCACGAGATAGTCCATGGTACACTGAGGGTAGAGGTTTTACTTATTTAAAATCAGAGCTAACGGAAATTATTTAAATTTGACAGAAACCCGTTCCTTCTGTAGACGTCCTTCCCAGTCCTTTCAGCAGTGCAAAACCAACAGTTAATACGATCAACTGTTTGAAACCTGTTGACTTAGGGATTTGGTGAAATGACAAATCAGCAATAGATGGAACATTTTATAAATTTGAAATTAAGAAACAACAAATATCTGAACAACAGTTTTGTTATTTTCAGATACAAACAAGCAAAATGAGTGAATCTGGAAAATTCAATTTCCGAAAAGATGTTTTACCAGAGATAGCAAAGATGGCCAAAGATCAAGGAGTTGAAAAGATAAAAGAACTGATATCTGAGAAGTTGGGTGAGTGGAAAAATACTCCACTAAATGTTGCAATTACAGGTGCAGCAGGAGCTGGAAAATCAAGTTTCATCAATGCTATAAGGGACCTTCGTGGAGATGATGCTGGTGCTGCTGCTGTTGGTGTGGTAGAGACCACTTCAGAGCCGACTGCTTATAAACACCCAACCAATCCAAACTTAATGTTCTGGGATCTTCCCGGGGCTGGAACACCGAGATTTCCCAAGCAGACATACTTATCACAAATTGGCTTTAAGAGGTATGATTTCTTCCTGCTTCTGTCATGTAATCGGTTCACTGAACTGGATTTGTGGCTGGCTGGAGAAGTAGAGAAAAAAGGGAAAGAGTTCTTCTATATAAGGACAAAAATTGACAGTGACCTTGAAAATGAACAGAAAGAAAACGAAGACGACTTTGATAGAAATGTCACCATGAAGAAGATCAGAGATGATTGCATTAGCAATGTGACAAAAATCAGCTCACATTTGGAAATAACTGATAAAATCTTCCTGATTTCTAATTTTGATACAGATAAATATGATTTCCCCAGACTACAGGAGGTATTGATCAACAGCTTGTCAGGGATCAAAAGAGATGTTATGATTTTGTCTTTGAATGCACTCTCAGAACAGGCCATCAGGACAAAGAAACAGGTCCTAGAATCTCGTGTGTGGAAAATAGCAACTGCTTCTGCTCTTGGTGCACTGATACCTATTCCTGGTACATCTATAGCTGTAGACATTGCCCTGATCTTAACTGAATCTTCATTCTACCAGAAGCAGTTTGGATTAGACAAAGAGTCTCTGAAAGCTCTCCACAAGAAAAAAGGATCTACAATAGAAGCAACTATGAGTTCGTTACAATTGTCACAGGCGAGATTTATTACAAAAGAGGGAATCATACAACTGATGAAACAATTTGCTGTACAAATTGGGACTGAGGAGGTGCTAAAGTATATTCCTATATTAGGAAGCATAGCTGCTGGAGGATTATCTTATGCAGTCACCTACAAAATGTTGATGAATATAATACAGGAAATGGAAGCTGATGCTTTGAAGCTTCTGAAAAGTTCACTGGAGGCTGACATTTAAAATTTGCTGATTGATTTTATGGAGTAAAAGATTGGCTATTAGTGGACACTTGCGAGGATTACTGCGTTAATAAATAGAAGTAGTTAATAACATTTTAGTTACGCACATGCAATGGTAATACACCAATACGAAAAACCCTGTTCACTGAACGTATTTTAGTTTTACTGTAACTCGAGCTGTCTCTCTGTAATACTGACACTTTATGTAGGGCTTAATTGAAATAGTGTTGAATAAATTTTTGTAACGGACAGTTCAGGCTTTGTCATTTTTGAGGTAAGGGCAAAACTATGTTGAATGGCTGACTAGTCCATTTCAATGACTCTCAGAAAGGACAAAGTCACCATTTGACATTTTATTTCGCTTTTACTGTCATGTAAATTCCAAGTCAAGATGGTCCACTGGGTTTGGGATTATTATGGACAGGGTGAAGATCAACAATGAGCATGGAATAAGTTTATCTATCTAAATGCTGTGTTCCTGCTGATTTTCAAATAATTGATTTGCTCCATAGGATGCCACTTGGTAGGAGTAGAGTTAAAACAGCACAATCAAGAACTGGTTTATTCCATTTTGATAATCATAAGTGAAAGGTTATTATGAGTAAGCACCATCTCTCTCTCAAGATACAAAGGAATAACGGTCTTGTTCTGTTCCAGGATAGCATCAACAGTGCGACACAAGATTATAGGTAATCTGCCCATATAAGGCTGACTCCGTCCAAATGTAATAGATTTCTAGGAAACCAATCGATCTGTATCATTAATTACTAAGTGCCCGTGAAAGGGGAGCTCTGAACCGATAGGAAGGCGACCCACCCGAGGCAAGAATTATGACAAATATCTCCCCAAAATGTTAATCTACAATAGTTCAGTTGTAGCATTTGTAGAATTATAAATCTGTCCATAAATTAATCAAATGATATTAATGAAAATAATTTCAGGTAATCTCACGTGTATTGGTTTTGTTTCTTTATCATTTTTTAACTCAGCAACTTATGAAAATGAGATGCAAATTAAGATGACCACATGATGTGACAGGGGATATCTCCAGTAACAAATGTGACTTAGACATGCACATTTGCAGTCAATCTAACATATGCAGAGAGGAAAAGATATTACAGCATTCGATAGATAGAGGTTTGATAGAGCGTGCATGTCTAGAAGGTGCCATAGTGGCTAAGAGGGTTTTGTTGGTAGGCTGCGCCAAGACATCGGTCATCTGAATTTATTAGCAAAGTGAAAAAGAGTCTGCCATGAGAGGGAACTGTGGAAGCAAACGTCCAGTAGGAGAGGGGTAGGCAGAGTCCAACTGTCATCAAACAACAGCGATATTTAATGCACAGCAATCCACCCACATCTGCAATGAGTGCACTACAAGAATAGAAGACTATTGTGTAAAGCACTGGTCACAGTGAGCAACAGCAAAAGACGTCACATATGGTAAGTGGCAGAGGAGGACTGATGCCGTCTGGTGAGTCATGCTTCACTTTCTTTGCACAGGTGGAAGACAAATTTGGAAGAGGCTACACAAAGCACTGATACACCCTCTGGTAGTGGAGTCATGGTGTCCTCACATACCCTGGAATCCTTTATTGCCTTAGAGGGAAGAATGAACACCAAAGCTAATCTCAGCATCATTTCCAACCAAATCCATCCACTGATGCTTCAAGTGTACACAGGAGTTACTACTTCTAAGACGATAATGTTCCAATCCACCCTGCCCACATCGTTTGTTCCTTTTCAAGGAAAATTACAAATTTCAGGTTGCTTCCATGGCCAGCGCACAATCCCTGGATCTCTCACCAAATGAATATCTGTGAAGAGAACTTCAACGACGCATTCAAAATCACGATCCTCTGCCTACTTCACTCTAAATATTCTGTACAAAATTAATTTCTGAATGGGGAAATATCCCTGAGAACACCTTCCTGCACCTTGTGGATTCTGTTACTAGGCCAAAAGAGGCAAATGTTTAAATTACAATGAATACAACAAAGGAAGCTTTAATGTTAAGAAACAACAAAGTAGTGGCTCTGTGCATGTGGCATTTCATTGGTCAAAACGAGACTACCCTACCCTGCTAAAGTACAGGCGTACACTAAATAAAGACCTCAACTGACAATGAAGGAAATTTTATAAGTCAGTCAAATGAATAAACTTTAACATAACAACAAGGATGATCAAAAAATATTATATTGTACAGGATGCGAATGCAGGATGTCAGTCACATGATGTGGTCCCTGTAAACCATAAATGGTTGGGTGCATTTCAAAACGAAATTAGAGCTAGATCCAACAATCCATCTAAAAAGACCATTCCATGTGCTATCCACCCAAACAAGACCTGGTGGGAGAAACAAATTCGTGGACAGGCATTAAATTTTCTCAGAAGGGGGAATGGCACAATGATTTTTCAACATAACATAAGAAAGAACATAATAAAAAAGCTATTGTCTCCCACTGCAGGCACTCCTGGTTGCCCCAGACCAGTTCCTGTTACTCTGCCACCCTGATGGAAACACTAACAATACATGCTGGCAACAGAGGCAGGAACTCGAACTGTTGTTACAGTAGGACTGATGTAATTGAGCTGCACTCCCACTGGGGCTGGTGGCTAAAACACACTGACCACGACACAAGGACTGGAAAGTGACTTGGACTGGACAAACACTAGCCAGCTTGGCTTTAGGCAAATTTTGGACACCAACAAATCATTGCAGGGTGCTATAGGCCCTATGAGAAACTTACGAAGGTGGGCTGGGCCGGGCCACTTTGCATAAAATTAGGGGGTTTTACATTGAGGTAGGCCCGGAGCTACAATATCCACCTATGCTGCCAGGACTGACCCAGACTCATTAACATCTGCTCTCTTCTCCTCATGCATTTCAATGTGTTAATTAAAAACATTTTGAATATAAACCTCACCTAAAGTTAAAATTTGGATATGTCTGCCAAGTTCCCACTTCTCAGAAACAATAAGCTCCAGATCAGTGTCCCTTCAGTAGGCTGGGTGTTTTTTTTAATATTTAGAACAAATTTACTGTGCACCTTGAAAGGGGGGGGGTCAGAAATAGAAGCTTGATAAATAAATCCATCCTGTTTGACCCTATCCTTCCCCCCAACTTAGAGAAGAATCATCTTACTAATTAAACAAACAGCTATAACAATTTTTCAATCTTTCTCACACTTCAATAACATCTGTTCTTACTGCCTAGGAGATTTTTACAGTATAATGTCCTAGTTGACAACACAATCAACTATGAATGATTCCTTACCATTCACAGAAAACAAGTCGAGAGGCTGTAGTATGTCCCAGACATTTTACACTGACTGTATACAAGTATTTACCCCTCACACACACACACCTTATTCTCTCTCTCATGTTTGAATTTTTCACATAATTAAAGAGTCCAACTGTCACAATTTTCCATTATAGAGTGATGGCCTGACTCCCTCATCTGTGAACCACTCAACAATATGGAAAGGAATGTGCTACCAGAGAACTGGAAATGGGGAAGGTACCAAGTATTTTATTCCAGGCAATAAATGAACAATATGATAACAAAAACCAAAAATACAAAATCAAACGTGCATTTTCATTGAGGGCATTTATAAAAACAGATGACCACAGTTTGAGTAGCAGACCTACAGAAATCTTTTGCAGAGTTCATCACACACAAAGCCTTTCTGATTAATATATTGTTCTGGGGATTAGTGCACCATGTCTTAACAACAACTCCGATCTATGCTATCGACTGGTCTATTGTCAGGAAACAACAGAGGAATTATCCATGTCTACTTAGTGACAAGTCTCTCTCATCAATCAGAAGAAGAGTTTTATGGACAGTCTTCATACCAAACAAATTGGGTCCTAATTTATTACCTTATCTGGTTGTCTCACTAATATATTTGATACAGATCTAGTTATCATTTTATAACCATAGTTTAGCAAGCTAATTTTCCTTAAAGCAGGGTGAGCAGGGCACTGTCTTAGGCAGGAGAGAGACTGCCCCCATTTCATGTCACTGATCTCATCTACATTAGAGAGACACAATATACTATGGAAATCTTGTTTTAATTCGAGATTAGGAGGGGCACTTCAGCTCACCTAAACGTATTTCACTACTGAGTTTTCTATGCTGATTTCTTTCAGTTTCTATTTACCAAACTCAGCCTCTATCAAAATAGCATTAATCAATTTTCAGTTGTCCGGCCCTCTTGGTGTTTTCCCTAAACTAAGGGCCATTTTAATACCTTGGAGAGGGATAAAGTTTATTGGTAAAGAACACTGTCTATCCTACTATATTGACCTACCTAGGAGAATAATGGGTATGTGATCTATCCTCAGAGTATTTAGTTGTAAAGGCATCAGAGAGGTGAATGCAGAGCACACAGATGTTTTGTGTTACTCCAGAATGCATTACAATTGTCGAAGAGATTGAGAGCTAAGTGAGGATATCAGCATATTCTTGAAAATGAATGATGATGATGATTTCCGATCTCAGAAATGCAGAGACTGGTTCTTGTATTTTACCTTAGCCGTGGATATTATTTAAATGGCATAAACCTTAAACTTCAGGGCAATGGCATGTTTGTACATAAAGTCTCCTCAACTGTAAAAGTGTTCAAGATGAAGCTACTCGTTTTACCGAGGCAGGCAATTGTCACAAAGTATCGCTCCAGTACGACAGACAAGTACAGCAAAATGTTGAGTAATTTACACGAGAAATCATTCTAACCATTTTTAAATTTAAGAAAGCTGAGCAGCAGCTGCAGCTACGGCTTCAGTCATATCCAGTTACCTCTGACTATGAAAAAAGCTACAGAATTACAACTGATAAACTTGCAGTGTAATTCACCTCCTCTGAAGGAAATGTTCAACTTTCCCCAGTAAATATTGGTATTGTTCAGTTCCACCTGTTTGAGAGCTAATATTTTCATTGATGATCTGCAACAAGTCGAGGTTGAGGTCACAAATGACTGCTGAACATCTGAAGACAGTGTCCGCATCAAAACTGACAGACATAATTTTAGAAAATTTATTAAAACATATTTATTCTTTCTTCCTTCCTTAATTCGAAAGAGAGAAGCACCAACGACTACAAAGCCTCATACCTTTTTGTTTCTATGCCAAAGGTTGCACCAATAATGTATAGTACTACTATTCTTTCTTTAATGTCTGAAATAAATTATTTGTATATGATCCATCTTCTTCTATTGAATATGGCTCCGCCCTCTTGGACTTTCCCTCACTCTGTTATATAGCCTGTGGCTGCCCATCCCTGCCTTAGTTCATCCTCCACAAAGGAAAAACCAAAGCCAAGCTGAACAAACAACACATAATACAAAATCACCCTTTGTTCAGTTTTATTGTCTTTCTACACCAACTCCTATTTAAAGAAAGCATGATTTTATGTTAATGAGCGTCTAGAGCATGAACTTCCCAAACAGTCTTTGTATTACATATGGATCATGCTGTTAAAACAATCATTACCCTGAACTTATTCACTGGTCCCAGGTATTGACAGAAACAAGCTAACCATTTTTCTGAGGTAGGAGCTTATTTTTGATAGTGTCTATGTTGTAATTGAAATAAAATAATTTTAATACAAGATGGTCTCAACAAACTTACTTCCTGCTTCTTCTCTAAGGAGATACGCGTTGATGGTGGAGTGAACAGGCAGATCAGCCTCTGGAAAAAAAAGAAATGTCATCATATGAACTGTTTCAGGAATGCCAGACTGAAACAGGGAAAACTGCTACCAGAAAAACAACAAACTCTCCCTTTGCACTTTGGAAACTGTCATTTTTCTGTATTAAAATAGATTCTTGGAAACCTCTACAGCGGTAGAAGTTCCTACTACGGATGTTCAGGTGATGCCCAGCTGAAGCAGCATCACAGTGATGGTTTTCTGGTGAATGTGCATAGTATTTCAGTGGCATAAAAGATATTCACTAATCAAATATGCTTTTCATATATCAAAAATATAATGTAATATTCAGTTATAATTCAAAATAACTAAATACAAATCCAAGTAGAAATTAACGTTTATTTAACTTAGTAAATACGAAACAGGCAGGAGGAAGTCACTTAGCGTCATCACAAAGTGAAGAAACATCTCTGAAATTAATTCGTAAGCCAAACAGTATTTTATGCTCTTGTGAATGAATGGCTGTGCTGACAATTTGTTTGACCAAAGACCTAGCAACTTGAAATGATTTTGAAAACAGACTTGAAAGTCTTACTGAAAAATGGGTTTTCTACCTTCATGCACAGCTATGTTGAGACAGCGGAAGAGGAATGGGGAGGTTAGACAGACTTATCACCACTTAAAAACGATAAAACCCACATTGAGTCCTCGAAGATGAGCCTTATCGAACAATGTTCTAAGGGATAACGATCAATGTCAAGAGTATCTAAACATTCCCAGCCACTACCAGTGATAAACTAAGTCAAGAATAAACTGATATAAATTTACAATAAAGTGAGTCCACTCCAGTCCAGAGCTCCATTAGGCCAACTCAGTGAAACAGATCCTCCTGCACAGACCTGCATATATTGAGTGGGGTTCTCAATGGAAGCCATGGTAATGCAAAGTAAGACCACCAGATTGTTGGATACAACTTGCATGATGTGAGGTAACACCTAACACCGCACATTTCCAGTCTTCACTAACTTTCTGGAGCAACATCTGAGGATGAAAGAAGGGATGGTGTAGATTCTGAGTTGGTCACACCAACTGTTAAGAACGAAAAATTTGGAGCAATAGTGTGAGAATAAAACACTCGTTGATGGCCATCTAAACTTTTGAATTCCCTCAAAAAATCCTGCGCTTTAATACCATATCCTGCAAGTTGATGCGAAAACATGCCGTTTATCTAGAACCACGAGTTTGGAAGGGATCAACGGCATCACAATTCCTTCCCTGTCATCCTCACAGTCTGCACACAAATCTATTAAGCTCCTAGCAGAGCATCTTGATGGACTTCTTAGATTCCCATGCTCAGCATCAACAGAAATCTGCAAACTTGTGGGAAAACCTGGACCTGCTCACCTTTGATCATCCGAGAGATTCTAAGGAAAGACATTTACATGCTCTTCACCCAAACACTGAAGTGAATTTTCGAGCCCTAATTTTACATACATACCCTTGGTAGACAACTCTACAGGGGACTGAACACTGTTCAATTCATAGGAAAGGAGTTTTGATTCGATCAGTATAATGCAACAGGTACCGACAGATTGTTAAATGAGCGATCAAATTCCAGTTATCTACCTAATAGGTAAGCACATCTCAGGTTTATTCAGTAAGCTAATAGGGAAACAATAATACAGATAACCAAGAAATAACTTCATAACCATCAGTTAAAACAGAGAACATTTATCAGGGCAGAAGGTGAATAATCAGTGACACTGCAATCAATATCAAAGACATTATGTATCTACCTCACCTAATTATTCAATAAAACCCTATACTAGAAAATTCCAGAGGAGATAACCTATTATTGTCATTTCTTATTAAACTCAAGGAAAGCTTTGTTCTACACATTCTTCTGAAAAATGATTATTGAAAATTTAGTTTTATCTTTCAACATTTTAAAAAATCACACTTATTTTCCTTTGAATAGATAAACTACAGGAAAGTGATTTATTAATAAAAATGAAAATCTCAGAATAGCTGTTGTGTCACTGCTCTGCCCGCTGCTTCTATATGAAAGATGAATATCTAGTTTTCTTATCAAGATCACGTTTGTGGTTTTTACTAATGTAAAGTAAAAAGTAAAGGGTTGGTTTGAGTATTTCCCATCATTTTATTAGAAGATGACCCAATGATGCAGTAGGCTAAAGCTCTGGTCAAATCCAGTCAAAGACAACTGGGGAGGCCTCAAGATCAGCTCAGTCCACTTGACCCATCTAAAAGTAGAAATACCTAAGGTAAATTACCATGCTATAGACTGCACACAAAGATGGTCCACCTCAAGACCAAGCCTTCAGGTGACTGCTAATACTAAGGTGATGGCAAATGCTGATTAACTATTTTTGGTGAGGTCACATAAACTGTTCATAATCGCTATCATCATGTTAATCCATCCAGCCATGTACAGTAAATCTTAAAGGTATTAAGATTATCTGTCAGGTAAATAAAGCAAAAACTACTTACTTGAATAGGGGCAGACAGTTGACCGACTTTCCCCCTGATTTTCTTTTAACACCTTCAAGTCTGGTACGACTTGTTTCTATCCTCTCCTCTGCATCAAACAGAGAGACTTCTGTTAAATTCACAGCCATTTATGAGTTATTTGCTTTCATACAATTATATTTAGCCTGTTCACTTCTCGGAGCAAACTATTTGAACAAACTTAGTTAATAATCAGTAAAATTTCATACGATAACATTTAAGAATTTATAGTCAAATAAATATCTATGTAACACCTACGAGTGAGTGGAATAAAGAAATCAACTCAAAAGTACTACCAAATATTCTAGTAAGAAAAGAAGAGTATTGTGCTGTACATTTGACTAATAACGTGACGGGACCGTTTATGTTACCCCAGAATCTTTCAAAAACTATTTTGCAATATCGTGAAATACCAAAAGAACAACTGTTTATTCTCAAGCATCATTGTGTTCACCAAGATAATTTAGCAGTCAGTTTGGTAGATAAATATAAAGCTGTATTCTTGCAAAGGGTTCCAAAATAACTCAAATTATCCTACATCTTTTGTGTTGGTGAATTCATAAATGAGTGTCACATTTTGATAAATTAGCAACCAATAAAGAAGGGTAAGCTATACAACAAATATTCTGAACTATGGAAAAATACTTACCAAAAGAACCACAAGCATTCACTCACTTTGTGAGCAGTACGGACCTCTCCCGATCAGAGCGGGCAGACCGGGAGAGGACGCCACAGACAGCACGAAGGGTAAAGAACTGTGGCTAACACAAACATGCCAAACACTATAGTAACCTGTGAAATTACAGTCTAAACACTGATCACCTTACTGAGAAGCAAACTAACTTTAAAATACTCACCTGATTTGTGAAAAAAACAATTTTGTAGCCATTAGAATGCAGTTTCTGTATTTTCTTTGGAATTTCTGGAAATGCTATTCTGAAAATGACAACAAACAATGAAAGAATGAATTGTTTCTGTAGAGAGACTAAATACAAACTATTAAAAACAAAAATAAAACACTGCCTATTTATTAACTTTTCTCAATTAAAACAGACAGCACAACACTTAGTTTCAGTACTTCCTCTGGTTACTAACATGTTCAGATTGTCTCCTAGTTTATCTTGAAGCAGATAAATCAAATCTGAACCAAACTTTCCACCATCGATCTCAGCCCACCTAAACAAACATGGGTGCAGTCCTGTTGTTGTTTTGTTACAGTAGCTCAGCAGCCCAGTGCATCGTTCTCATAATTACTGGCATACAGAGGTTTATTTCACGTAGCATATGCACATAACACACATTTCTCAGGTATGTTCACTGGAATACATTACTGTTTCATTCGTGTCATCCATGTAATGGATGCTGAAGAGTGGTAATTGTATACAACGGCACACAGCTGATGCATAATTCTTGTCAGAGTTACTTTCCCTTGAACATCTCATTAAAAAAAATTATTCCGTCTGTCTCTTCTATGACAGATGGAACCACTAATCCAGAAAATTCTAGGAATTCACAAACTGTTGAGAAGGAAGAAAGCCACAGAGTAGGTAAGCATATTCCTGATATCTCATTGCATCACTTCTAAAGTATTGATTCATGCACGTCTAACTGTAGGAGGAACTCGGGAGAGATATCTTCCTCCTTAAATATGTTGAGGCACAAATTTACCAAATTTGGTCAAATTCAGAATTAATACAATGAAAACTATGATTGTCTATGATGAAGTAGAATTTCACTGTTTCATTTCTAAAATGATATTAAATTTACCTCCAGTCATTAGGACCTGATGGAAACTTCTTGCCTGTCTTGGTGAATACAATTGTTCCATCAACATCAAAAGCAGCAATCTACCAAATATAAAGTACAAATATTTCAGCATTTCATTTTCAAAAATGTCAAATCAAATAACTGATTAAGTTCCACTGTCATAAACAAAGGTAAAAACAAGTTTCTTGTTAAAAATGTATGATCTGTTTTGTTTGTTCACTTTTTAGATATCTAAATATTGTAGGTTAAATTATCACAAGACAGTTCAAAGACACCAGGAAATACGCATAACCACCAAAATGTGATTAGGGATCTTTGCATACATTGGAAACAGCTGACCTCAGTGAAAATATTAGTTGTTTTACAGAATTATTACAAATTTACTTGAACAAACATGGAGTCCACATTTTTGCTATAATTGGAGGGGTCCTTCAATAAGGTAGATCACTAAACCGTCGCATCTACCTGGTTTGGATCTAATAAATTTGTGGGAGATGTAAGAGAGGCTTTTGAAATAATAATGGGCTTTGAGAATGTAACAAGAAATAAATGGGTTCTTTTAATCTTTTAACAGTGTAGTTAATAAGCACCATCAGCAAAATGGCTAAAGTGTCAGCATGGCTAGATATTGGAAACTTTCTGGCAACAAAATGTACATAATAGGGTAAAATACAACCACCAGTTGTTGTTGACAAAAATTTACTGTATAAGCAGATATAAAACAAAACTGATAGCCTTTCTTTTCCCCTTGGACCCTTATATATGACTTGACAGCTTGTAGAAAGTATTTGAGGAATGTAATACTTCTAATAGCTTCATTTCATATGTACTATATGAGCTTGATCAGCAAGATGCTCAGTAATTCATAGTCATACGCCGCTCCAACTTGTTTATCATTGCCATAATAAACTTGTAAGCGATAGAGAATTGCTTACACTCTATTGATTTTTACTTTGTTAGTCTGTTCGTACATAACAGCTAGGTATTTTAATCCATAGTCTTCTATTATTCATATCAGATGGGTACTTTGAGGGAACAGGGCTTCATATACTTTCTGAGTATTGAGCATTCTTGACAAACGCAAGCTCATGTCAGGAATGTCAAAACATATTAGTAACTGGTTTAACGATGATAGTTGGAACATTTTTATGCAAGAATATAAACTAATTTCAAATATAAATCATCACTGCAGAGAAACAGAATGTATCATACAGTTCTAACAATTTAACTATAACATGCATATTTACCAGGAAATACAATTTGAGCTCTTTCTATACACAACCAAAAAAACAAAAAGAAAATTACACAAAAAATAATTGGAATGGTAGATAAGCAATTAAGTTTCCTTTTCAAGCCTAAAGTAACACTTGTTTTTACATAGCAATTACATGGAAGGTAATTGAATTTTGTACCATATATCATTATCTTTCCAAATATTCCTTTATTTACAAAAGCTGAATTCACCAAATAATTTTCTTTTCTAAAACAATTTAATTAACAGTTTTATGCTGCTAAAAGAAAAAATGTTTTATACAAAAACAGATAATTGCACCTAATAGTAGCCATCTATCCTTCTCGTCTTTGTAGAATATCAAATATCTAAATTGTCCCATTCTGTCAGGTTCCATATGAAGAAAGATCTTTCCTACCTGAAAGTTTAAATCTCATGGTTTCTGTTAATTCAACATAACCTACCCACAGTTAACACTCTCAATAAAAGATGTGACCTAAAATATAGCACCTACCACACAAATTTTTTTGTTTTATAAACACAGTAAATAGTTCTCCAGGTTGAGATGAATCTGATCTTACAAGCAGACTGAAAAAACGTTAATACTCAGGATATCTTCTTCTTCAATAAGTTCCCAGATTTCTTGTATAATCAACTTATTAGTGCATATAATTACATGTATATTAGCTGATGACATGAAAAATTATGCACATGACAAAAAGATTTGTTGTGGAGAGACTTCTTTCATGAAAATATCATTTTAGTGGGAAGTCCATAATAATGGCCCTCAGTGGAACTTTGGTGAAAGGATTAGAAATTAGTAGCTGCTATAGAAAGAAATTGTTTTTTCACTGCCCTGAATCCTAAGATAATGTTTGTTGCCATGTTAAAAGATCAACTGCAAACAAAGATTATTTTCCAGTAGTAATCAGTTTGGTAAAATGGACAAGCATTAAAGGTATTCAGTTTTGAAGTTATTTTCTTCTTACCAACAACTAACAGCAAATACAAACAAATTAAAAGACGGTTGAATTCTATACCATGATGAGACAAGAAGCTATCAGAAACATTTTGATCTCAGTTA
>JACATO010002587.1:0-28751 GCA_018389105.1 Nautilus pompilius
AAGTTAATGCATAAATAGTTTCATGTTGTGTAAAATATACAACTGCTACATATTGTCTTCAAAGGGATAGTTGTGAAGTACACAGTTTGCACTCGATGCAGAAAATGGGCACACTTTGAAAATCCTTTTAGGTATGAGCAGTAGAGTAACACCTTTTGAACTTCTGTTTAATAAGTTTGTATAAACCTACATATGTGCAAAGAATGATAATTTTTACTCATTCTCTACACTGTGCTTCACTGCTATAAAGTTGGTTCATTTTTCACATTTTTTTCGTTGGTGCTATTGCAGGGCCCAGGAATGTGATGAACAAGGAGACCAAGGTCTATCTTCTTTCATCTCCTAAATAGCTGGTATGACAGCATGACAAAAATATATCTGTTTAGCCTTTACATAATGTTCTCCATTAGCTGTGGCATTCTAAAATTGCCAAAAAAAATCACTGCGGAAAGTTTTTTATCTCATTTTACTTTTATCCAAGGAGAGTACTGAAAGGAAGAAATTCACAATATAAATGCATTTTACTATTACCCAACCCTTGCTGCACAGGCCTGGCAAGTTTCATTCAGGCTCTAGCCAAGGGTAGGCAAACTTTTCTCCCTAAGGGCCACATGGAACATCCATAAGGTCTCTAGCGGGCTGCATTCGACAAAAAAAACTAAATTTAATAAAAGTTATTTTTACACAAAAATACAATTATCAGGACAGGTTTACACAGACTTTCCTGGTGAATAATGCAAAGGAATGATAACACAGTGTGAAGTGGATGCTCACCTTCCACTTTGTCATTAAGCAGCTTATGAGGCCAACATGTTTTCCTGTTAATGCAGGTGCACCAACTGTTGTAATGATTGCCAACTTCTTCCAAGGTAAACCAGATCCATACAAATCTTGGCCAGTTGTGGCATCCTTCAATGGTTCAACTGACAGCAACTCTTTAGTAATTGCAAAATTATCATCAATTCCTCTAATAAACACAAGCAGCTTGTGCTGTGTCTTGTATGTCAGTGCTCTCATCTAGTGCCAGTGAGTACCACTCGAATGACTTGTCAGCCTCAAGTAGTTGTTCTAACAGATTCTATGAAATGACATCAATACGAGAACTACAGTTCTCCTTGACAAAGATATAGCTTCAATTTTTTGCTCTGACTTCTGGGCATGCAATATCAACAGCATCAAAAACAACAATCAAAAAAAAATCAGCATACAATCCTTTAAAATTCTGGCTTCAGAAATGCTTTTTATGTTTGGGCAAAACTGGCCTTTGTGGCAGCCTCTTGTATGGTTGTTTGTTTTACAAAATGTTTGTTGTTGTTTTAAAACTTCTCAACACGTCATCGGCTATTCACTGTAGTTCACTTTCTGATAAATTACTTCCAAAGTTTCTTCTGTGCTTAGTCCGAAAATGTCTCTCCAAATTGTACTCCTTAAAAACAGCAACACTTTATGCCATATTAGGCACACTGCTTCACTTCTAATATTTGTAAATAAGTATTTGTACATCCATTCCTTGGTTAAAACGTACGGCATTCATCTTCATTTTTCCGGGTTTTTGTAGTTTTTGTAGCATTCATTTTGGGATAACAAAATTTGAAATATATGCTAATATATATATTAAAAGACTTTGACATAATACTACATCCATCGCTATCATCTCTTTCTGTTTAAACATGGCTGCGAAATCTCATTGTAGTCTCGTTAAGTGTTATTCTGTGCGAAATGTCTGGAACCGCACAAATTGACATCGCCCGTGCAAGAACGTTTGCAGGCTGCACAAATAGACCTGAGGGCTGTAGTTTGCCCACCCCTGCTCTAGGCCTACCAAAAGTGTTGACAGCAGGGTCTTAAAAATGCATAAAAAAAGAAAAAATTATTTTCACAAATAAGTGCCAATATTAAAGTCTCCATATCTCTGTGGCAAAAAATGATAGAGAACTGAAACTTTCAGGATTTGCGTATTTTCTAATTACCTGATTGCCATAATTTTTGCAATTTTTTCTGAGATGGTCACCAGTGGACTTTTCATAATAATAATATTTGCCAAAGTTACTTCATGGACTCCCAAAAATTTGCAAAGTTGTTATTCGAGCAAAAGGCAGAGGGAGTTACTTTGATGAAGCAAAGGTTTAAGTCACAAGTTTATTATTTTATTTCTTTTGCATCCATCTACTGAATCTTACATTCACTATTATGGTGGGAAATGAATAAAATGGTGATATTCTTCTGTAGATAATTGTTCCCACATTTGTGTTTGCTTCAAACCTTTTTGCCAGTAGTTCACATATAACTATATATGAGGATACAAACAATATACACCCTGATGTATTCATGAATTATAAAATATATATATAAAATATTAATGGTGATTTCAGGTCTGAAAATTATGGTTCTGTTAAACTGTTAAAAGTAGGGTTTAGTTTGTTAGAATTTAATTATTTAAAAAACAAAAACAATGTTCTATGCAGACAGAGAAGGTAGGTAGGTGGGTAGGTAGGTGGGTGGGTAGGAGCAGGAAGGTAGGTAGGTAGGAGGGCAGGTAGGTGGGTAGGTAGGTAGGTAGATAGGTAGGAGGGTAGGTAGGTTGGCAGGTAGGGAGGGTAGGTAGGCAGGTGGGTAGTAGTGGATAGGCAGGGTAGGTAGGTGGGTAGGTAGGTAGGTAGGTAGGAGGGCAGGTAGGTAGGTGGGGGGTAGGTAGGTGGGAGGCCTTAAGCTGAAGGCAGAAGTAATTTTTATCCTGATCCATTAAGACATTTTTTCCATTTGCCAGATGTAATCTGATAATTACAGTACACGGTAATACACGGGCTCATTAGGCCATAGTCAGTACAGTATTCTTACCTCTCCACCACCCACAAACAGTCGGTGTATCACCTACAACAACAAACTCCACCATCTTCTAAAAGTATTGTATTTCTCAACTCCGAGTCCAACCGGCTCTCGGCGGTTTCCTGTTTTACCGTCGTAAAGTAATAAATATTCTTTAAATATAACAAACAACTCACTGTATGTAGAAGTGAAATATCCCATCGCCGACGAATACCGACAGATAACCGCAGTAAAATCGCCACAGGGACAAACGACGCCGTCAATTACTTCAACACAGGAATTCATTCTCGATGGCCGTCGTCCTCTGGATTCCGTAATAATCCCCGTCCTCCAAGCCAAGATATCGCTGCATTACCATCAGCACCCGTATCTATAACCAATCAGTCTGTGTAATCGGTAATCTCCATCAGTAATTTGTCGGTTATTAAGCAAAGTACGGAACAATCTGCTGCTGGAGCTCGTGGACGACCACGAGGCGTTTTAGAGATAAAATAGGAAACCGAGTTTTAAGTGAAATTTAAACAAGTATTTTATTTTACGACGGTAAAATAGGAAACCGCCCCACACTTTACAGTGATATCATCATCATCATCACTGGTGATGAGAGACTAACATCGACAACGAAACCAAACCGGTCAGGGACCCAGTCCGCCCGCCATTGTAGCCGCCGTCGTCTGCCCGGCCGCCGCACCTTCACCACCCACCCACCTACATCACATCACCGTCGGCTAACTCCTCCATCAATTACTCCTCCGGTTAATTTCACAAGCCAGCGAGATAATGTACTCGTAAGGAGAGACAAACCTGAGAGTTTAGAAGGAGACTCGCAGTCCGTCTCCAGTTCTTCTGCCATCCAACTACACGACCTTTAACCTAAACATGGCGCCATTTTCCGCGGGGAGACATCACTGCAAAATCTATACTCTGAATAATATTTGTCTTATTTTTAAGTTAGAATTTTATTAATAATGTTTAAAATATACGTATAAAATTTTAAAATTTAGTAATTCAATGTCAGCCTTAAATTTAATGTTCAATCCATATTTCGTTCCAAAGTAGTTTTGGCTAAAACCCTGTAGTTCTAACATACACAGGGACCGTTCATGTTACAGAAAACTAGGCGATGTGAAGTAAAATATCTTAATGCATTAAAAAATCTTTCTTTCTTTGTCTGTAAACATTCAAAATTAGTCTTCAGTATCATTGTAGTAGGAATAGTGGAGGTATCTAAAATAATATTTGTTAGATGTGGTTGTAGATGTTTTCTGATTATGAAAATTATTCTCGTAATTACCATTGAAGGAAAACACTGTATTTTACATTGGGCAGTGAAAATATCGTAGCAATCCTAGTACCTAGTGAAGCAATTTTTTTACATTCCAGACTTCAGCCCTTAAAATGAAGCGGCAACAAAATATACTAGAGTTCATGCGAAAAATCCCAAAGGAAGAGGCCAGTGAGGACGTAACAGTAACACAGCCATCTTTGATGAATGATACTGATGAAACTTCTGCTTCTGATACTGTGCCACCTACAGATGGGCAGATGCCGCATCATCTCTTCCAGACTGCTGGAGTATGAAGCAATATGAGGAGTTCCAAAAAAAATATGATGGATTGATTGTTCGTAGCAAGAAACTTGGTTGTGATCACTGTGCCAAATTTGATTCCTTAAACATGAAGGGAATTCACGTGTCAATTGAATGGGGAAGCTGCAGTGTTGAAGCCTCAGGGAAGGATAAAATCCACCAAATCTCTCAGGAAGAAAATGAAAGAGCATTTTTCATCAAAGGCACATAGTGTTTGTGTAAAGCAACTACAGGATCGTGCAGATGATGCAATTACAAAATGCATTGATAACACGAACCAGAAACATTTTGCCTCTACATGCAGAGTTTTCAATACAGTCTACAGTTTAGCAAAAACAGCAGGCCATTTTCTGATGCTGAAGATGAGATTGAGCTTCAATCAAAAAAAATGGAGTTGACATGGGTGTTGGACTTCATTCTCGCAAAACTGCTGTGAAAATAGTTGATCACATTGCAAAGGAGATAAAAAATTAAATATTTACCAAAATTATTGAACAAATTTAAAAATCTGTCATCATCGTGGATGAAGCTTCAACCATATCTAGTAAGCCTGTGGTTATAATTTTTTTGAAGATTGTGATCTATCACCAACAATTTTCTTTGATTTGGTCGAATTGGAAGGACAGGGAGCAGAAACAATACACGCATCTTTGTTAAAGAGTTTGCACGATGGTGGATTTGATAATGAATATTTGAGAAATAATTTGATTGCTTTCTGTTTAGATGGGGCAAGTGTAATGCTTGGCCGCAATTCTGGGGTAGGCATTAGACTTAAAAATGATTTTCCTAACATTGTCATTTGGCATTGTTTAAATCATCGTTTGCAACTTGTTCTGGACGATTCTGTCAATGATATAAAACAAGTGGATCACTACTTCAAAATATTCATGGATAAAATCTACACAATCTTTCACCAATCAAACAAAAACCAAATGCAACTCTTCAAAATTTCAGAAGAACTTGGACAACAAATTCTGAAGATAGGTAGAGTTCTGGGACCAAGATGGGCTGCTTGCAGTCTAAGATCTGCACTTTGCTGTGTGGCATGCTTATCCAGCATTGTACAAATATTTCTCTAGTGAGACAAAACATTCAGGGATAGGTGCCCGTCTTTGCAACAAGCATTCTCTTGATGATTTGGCACTGATGATAGACATACTGCAAGAAATTTCCTTACTTTCTAATGCCCTTCAAGCTAGAAGTTTAACTTTGCCAAGAGATAAAAACTAATAAAAAGGTCCATTAAGGCATTTGAAATGCTCAAAGAAAGTAAGGGAACCTTTGAAAAGGAAATTGCTGTCAGAGTTGCTTCAGATGCCTTTAAGGATATTCAGTTCGTTGAAAACAACAAAGTTGTTAGCCTTCCTCGTCAAAAGCTACTGGAGGCAGTGATAGAAAATATGAAAAACAGGTTGATGGACTGTGATCATTTAACATCAAAGAACAATGAACAAGAAAATGACAACAAAATTCATGAACTGATAAACTTGCTTGAGCCAAATTCGTGGAATACTGAGGAAGTTGTTGTACCCAGGAAAGCTGCAGAAGAAAAACTGGGTGAATTCAGTGAAGTTTTCCATCATGAAATCAGCATTAATGATTTCCGTGACTATGTGGAAAATGTCCTACAAAATTCCCACAACCCTGCGATTCCTCAAAGTGTACAAAACGCTAAAAATATTCTCAGTACTATTGCTGTCAGTTCTGCAGAGGCAGAAAGAGGTTTTTCAAGAATGAATATTATATATTCAGATAAAAGAAACTGCCTTACAGTTGAGAATGTAGCAAACCTTATGACAATTAATCTGATTGGCCTCCCATTGGACTCATGGGATGCCAATCCTTCGGTCAAAACATGGCTTAGAAAAAACCACTCTGCTGATGACAACAGGGTCAAACAAAAGAAAGCTAAAGACATTGATGACAATCAAGTGGCTATTTGGAAATTTTTAAAGTGAAAGATTACAAATGTTAAATTAATAAAAGACTCAGGTAAAGAATTTTGTTATTATTTTTTTGCCAAAATGGTAACATTCAATGGAATGCAGCAAACACTATAGTAAAGTATTTTTATTTTTACCTAGCTCAGAAAACTGAAGAATACATAAAATCATAAAATTTATAAACAGTAATATCTATAATTAATAATAATTCAAAAAGCACAAGCAATCAAACATGTATATGCATAGATATATCTTCGTATTACTTAGTTCATTAACTATATAGTCTAATATAGAGTCTCTGATGTTATTATAGTGATGCTTTAACCATTGTTTAGACATTTTTTTAATTTGGGAAATAATTATAATTAATAATTTGATTTGCTAACCTGTAGAACACGGCAGCCCAAAGATCAACCTTTGGACCTATGTCTGGCCAAACCGACAACATGCTGTTTGTGAGAGAGAGAACCGGTTGTTAAAATATTTGAATCCCACCGCTGGGTATAGTACATCTGATAATGTAGCCAACCTCATGTTACAGGACAAGTTCTCCTTGTTTTATATTTAAAAAATCAGCAATAATTTTGTTTCATTGACATTATTTACTTTTTAATTTCCATTTATTATTCATTCATTCATTGTGTAATACGAATATCTGCCTCATTCTCTAACTAAACTCATCTCGAAGCTGTCATTGAACATATTTTAAATAAAACTTAAAACAGATGACTAAATGAAAACATCTGAATCACAGTATCACCACGCCACGTTTCGGTCCCCTCCCCAATCCTTGCTGCCTGATGGAAGTTTAAGGTCTGATAATTTTATAAGGCATACAAATACTCACTATGATCTGATCTGACTAGAATGCTCACTATCTGTATGTAAGATTTTGTTCTTTTGCCTCAGCTATTACACTCAGCCTGTAGCACCAATGCTATCGTTTTCCTCGATCTTGTCAACCAACCCGTCTTCATGGATTAAGGCAGACTCATCTTACAAAGTCACCTGCCCAGCTTATCTGAGTTTAGCCAAACTCCAATGACTACTGAAAGTTTATCCTGGTTGTTCAAGCAAAGTTTGGTGCTTGTAAAAGTACATTAACAGAAATAAAGACAAATCAATCAAAAGATTATTCAATATTTATGTTTTTACTGTTTCTTTCAAAAATCTAATATTGTATTCGCTCAATGACTGTAAATCAGTTTTCTCAAATTGTGTGGATTTTGCAATTTTGTTAATAAGACAATTTTGCACTGCTTAATTTTTGTAATCAGATGAAGGTTGCAGCTCATGATGTTTATCAACTTTGGGCAGAATACTTAGTTGATGGCTACTACGGTCATGGAGAATTGTGATCACAGGTTTTACACAAAAATTAAATTTGCACAACTGAATTTTGTATATAATTCATGCTGGCAACATAGTAAGGACATATTCATCATCTGTAAAGGGTGAAAATTATCATTTTAATGCTATTTTTGGTAAACAGCAGGTAATAAATATGCATCCTGTTTACTCGCACTTTAAATGTTTTCCTAATAATTTTTAACATACAGACATTAATACAATAAAAGTGATTTTAAAAAATAACGTGATTCCAGTTTGTGCCGTCATATCACTGGAGTCACTGCTAGTTTGCAAGAGGGTTCCTTCACTTTTGACATTAAATAACATAGAAAATTCCATCAATCCCAAAGTTTAGAAAGTTTAAAAACAGTGTATCGTGCAAAATGTATCTGTTATATCTGAACGTTGAGTTGGACAACTTAAGTCAAAGTACTGTGATACCTGACATATAAAGGGTTAAAGTTATTTACCATTTTCTAAAAATTTTAATTTGAATTAGAAGTCATCCTTCAGATATTTAAAACTTGTAGCCTATGAATTAACATGAAACATCTTGAAGCTCATCATTAAGCTTTAGTATTAAAAGAAAACGTTTTTTACATTATTTCAGAGCATAAAAACAACTTTAATGGAAATTGTCATCAGCATATTGGTTTTACATTAACCTTCATAGTATCTCTGAACATCATAACCTCAGATGTTTTTTTCTTAATGTTACAACAGCTAAAAACAATGACAAATAAATTGCTAAATAGTTTACCAACAAACCAAACATTTTCCCTTCTTTCTGAATTCATATCACCTTGCTTTCTTCATTAGTGTTTTAAGGGAATAAACTTGACTCATACCAGGTTTACATTTCCATAATCTCTAACTTGTCTGTCTACAAGAGAGTCTTTCAGTGTGTCTCCTTCACAACTCTGACGTGGTGCTGTTTGATCGTCTCTAAAAGCATCGAATTTACGTTTGGATTCCGAGTGAATGTGCACATTTTGAATCTGTCAATCACGTGAGCAAACTGAATTTAATTCTGATCTTAATTACCACTGAAAGTTATTATCTACTGGCTGATGTTTCTTAGAGAAGATATTCCAAATGTTAATTCACACATACTTAAGTTTCAGACCTATTACACCACATTTCATTAGACCTTCACCTTACCATTTTGTGTTTTGCTGTACTACAGCCTTTTTAAAATTAGAGAGTAATGATCTCTATAGGTTATATTTTCACTGGAATTTTAATGAAATTATTTGGCTGTTAATGTTCGCTGTATGAATATAGTCTGTTTATTAAAAATTGTTACCATCAGATTCTTGAGCTAATAACCAGAATAAAATGACAGACATACTATCTTAGAATCCATGTTTGAGAAACTGACGACCAAAATGTGAATACCAATATAATTCCAAGCTTCTTGAAACATTTCGGCAACAGATTTTGCATTCTTTATCCGTTCATAAAAGATCGCTCTCATTACTTTATCACTTTAATTCTATTAACTATATGGCAAAAATAAATATAAACAAATATTAACAGAAAAGCATTAACAAGTCAGTAAGGAGTATCCATAAGAACCAAATATTTCAGTTTACTTTCAGACTGATAAACTCGAACAACATTTTCAATGATTTAGAAAATAATTCCTACCTTTAGGATTTTTGTAATTTTTTCTAACAAATTCTGTTTCTTACAGTGTTGCTACAACTTTTCTCACATAAAATAATATATATATCCACAAAATATGGTGAAGATATCAATCATTAGACAGATCATAACTATAATGTGTAAAGGCAACGTGAATTCGATTTAATTAATACCTAAAAATCAAACATTCTTCACATGGAATATTATTTCTTATCTCATACTCTACTTTTACAGTACAAAACTGGAATGACAACCATGAGAATTCTTCTGACTCGACCCACTGAAAATCAACCCTAATATAAATGTGTTCTATATTTGTTTGCCACCTATGATAGCAATATAGTAAATTAACCTCTAAAATTTATGAAATTAATGATGTAACTAAAAAGAATGTGATTCCACAGAGCCGGATATTTCATCACATTTAGCGCTACACCAGTTGATTTACTAAGTGCAATATTTTAGCAGGCAGTTCAGTTATTTACAGAAAGTAATTCCTATACAAGTAAAATTGTATTTACTCCTGACCCACAAGTTTTAGAAAACTACATAAATTTATTCAAAAATTAAAACATATAAAAATGTTTTTGTTCATAATCAATAATATTATCATGAATAACAAGTATATACAACTATATTTTATATAATGTTTAATGTCTTTGTTTACATTTTTGACAATTGCAACAACAAAATGCCAGGCATCCAGATATCAACCAGAGGCCGGAGCCAGTAAGGTTAGCTGGCTGTTTGTGCTGTGATGGTGGACACTCATCTAATGTGGCACTTTAAAAATACATTGTTTGCAACTACTGCTACAAGGCCGGTCATATTGGCTCAGCTTACACATCTGGGAAATGGGGTGGGTGGGGGAAAGACAAATGCAAAACCAACTTCCTCAATACTAAGCCTGGCCTACAAGAATTAATGAAACAAACCACCCTGTCATCTAGAGCTCTGTTTGACCCTTTCCATGTTAGTTCGGATAAATAGTCTGAATCAGTGTTGATTATAGTTGACAGTTGGGTGAAATGTGGAGATGGATATTGGCACTGTTTCTCTCAATTATTAGCCAGGCAGCTTTCCAGAGCCTATGGGGCAAGAGAGCAACCCCATTTTTGCTTGACCAATATACCCGCAAAATACAGCCCCAAAGATCTTATCTCATCATTGTAACATAATAAAATTAATACATAATCCACCAGTAAAAAATGAAGGAATACTTCAAATGTCTACCATTCAGCCTTTATTCCATGTTCTTCTTGCATCCGCATCAAAAATGAAGCAAAATTGGAAATGTGGACATTTCTGATGGCATTAATGCTATGTATTATTTGTAGACTAATGGAATTACATATCACCTTGGTTTTCATAATCTGAAAATTGCAATATCAGCATTTTAAGTTCATATTATTCTTTGTTTTATTATAATAATAAAGATAATATATTTACATATCATTGGTTTTGCTGACTTGTCAATGATACCTTTATAGCTAGAAAAATGAATTATAGACTAAAATATCAATAACTAATCAGACATTTAATGTTTTTAATTAAATCTTTTATTTAAACATTTTCAAGTCAACCATAAGGAAAACAGACCAAAACTAAAGACAAACAATTTTTTTAAAAATGCACAAAACAAAATAATAAATTCCTAAATAAAGTCATGGCATGGACATTTTTCTAAAAAGTCTTCAAACACATATATCACCTTAAAATTTATACATTAGAAACCAAACTACAACAATTTTACAGGTAAACATGAGACTAAAGCCTCTTTTTAAAACATTTCCTGATGTGAAGTAGCTTCGGTTCTCTAAAACAGAACAGAGAATCCAATTTTCTGTTTCTAAAATATTAATTTATATTTTTTCAAGGTGGCTTGAGACAGTGCACTTCTGCTGCTGGTAAATAAGGTTTTGAATTCTGTAAGTAAAAATCAGTTTTGGTTGTTGTACCCAGCCTATCTATGGAGTGAAGCCGAACTGGTGTGCATCCGTCGCTGTCTCCGCAATGTGGCAGGTCCAATGTTATTTCAAGCAGAAAGCCCCAGTGGCAACAGTTCCACTGCCAGCCCCCATCCGCAACAGCATCCAGTGGCCTAAAGCAAGCGTGAGTCATTGCTGCGGCTGGCAAGCCAGCGGGTTGATAGGGAGCCATATGGTTGTTAATGTAAATAGTTGTGACTGCTGCCTAAACAGCAGTCCACAGCAAATATACCCCTCTGATGACCACCTTCATGGATCAGAAAAGATGAAAGTCAGACTTACTATAATCAGGTGGATGTTGTTCTGTAATGATGCACAACAATGCTGCCATCAACAACTACCCAGCACCACACAGTTATCTCAAAAATCCAGCACAGTAAATATGACAGATTTTGAAAAAGCCAGGCTCTTTTCAGGCATATATATCCACACAACCATACATAGTTCATTTACTCTATATTTTTTGAATTACCAATTTCATGGTAGCTGAGGATAATATTCTCTTTTCAAGCATCAAATATTTTTCAACTCATGCAATCAGAGAGTCAAAGGTACACCAGTTTACAATCATTTAGACATACGATAGATAGGTCCATTGGCTATGGTGCTTCCAATGAACTGACTTTAGTATAATACAGAACAGAGATAGAACAGATTAAAGCTTATCTACAATTCAGTGGGAGAGATGCAGTATTCAGCATCCATGACAATGAAAAAACAAAACCACCACCATCTTCAAATGTACAATAGTTTTTGTTATCATTTAATACTACACTTCTATTTTGCCCTAAACATTTTGTTTAAAACTAATAATAAATACATTAACAATTTTTGATCTCTGTTAGAAAAATCTGTTGAGAACACAGCAAAGTCTCCTGTAACACCACATCCCATGGAAGTTAAGGATCCAGAGGACATCACAACCTCTGAAGCAATAGCTCCAGAGGAAGGTGTCCAGGCCCCTGGAACAGACAAAGGCGTGAACTCCTCACCCCCCAAATAGCCAAAAATCAAGGAGACAAGGCCCCAAGCGGACCAGCCCCAAATCTAACCCACCCACACCACCAAAAAGGGAAATAACGGAAGACAGCCAGGTCAGCTCACTTGAGGCCACTCTCTGACACTTTTTAGAATCAGTCACAGCCCCCCCCGAAAAGGTGCCCTTTTCATTTTGGACAGATCTTTAGGATACAACTCTGTGATGCCCCCAGGACGATGAGCCAGGTTTAGCGATCACGTGAACACTTAGCTTATTTTACCCCTTTTCTCAGTGAGCTTTAGTTTACCTGCCAACTGTAAGTTATTTAAATACTTCTGTCCTTATTCTGTTTGTTCCTATCTCCACTTAGTTTCCTTTACAGTTGTTTGTATTTTTTCAAACTTAATAAATATTAAAAAAACGATGGAGCCTCAGCCATCAGCCTCCTCAGCAGGTTCCAGCTGTGCCAGAACGGCTAGACAAAGGAAGGTAGGGGCTAGCAATAATAATCTGAAGGACTAGGAGGACAACGGAGGAACACAGACGGTCGGTCCTTCAGAGATTTCCTGAGGGAGTCGGACCTGGATCCGTCCAACCCTCGGAATCTAAATTCCGAGAAGAGCAGCTCGCTCTTCCTCCAGGCCAACAAAGCGGTAAGTTGCCTGGAAGTCGGGAAAGCGTCGCTCGATGCCAGACTCAGCGAGAAAGTCTGTGCAGTCATTTCCAGCTATGGAGGGGCCATCGAGATGCTGAATTAATCTCGACCAAAAGCCTCTCCATTAACGGAATAAACTATACTGTAAGAGGGCCAGTCCCGTGGTCCGGGTAAAGGTCCGCGGACTGCCCCTGGCCAAGTGTGGAAAGGTAATCGTACCCTTGAAGTACGATGATTTCCTGAGTGTTCCTCTCAGGACAGAGGAGCGGTAAAATGATTCTCCGGGAGCCTATCCCGAGAAGAACCAGAGAAATGTCGGACATATTCCTTCTCGGTGGTCTACAAAGACCAGCCTACAGAACCACCGTTTTGTAAGATCTGCAAAGAAAGGGGGCAGGCACACCTAGGGGAGTTCCCAGAGCACTGACACCCCTAAAGATAAGGACCTCCGAAGGAGCCCTTGGAGGAGAAAACACCACAGACGACTCAACCTGTGGAAAATTTGGCTCCAACAGATCAGCAACCCGCGGAGGACGCCATAACCCCTCCAACTTCAGCTCCAGAGGAAGATAACCTGGACTGTGGAAACAGTAAAACTGCGGAGGAGACATCAGTCCGCCCTAAAGCTGCTCACCCAAAGAGCAGCAAATCCAAGACTAAGACATCCAAACGCCACCCGTAAGGAAGGCGAGGAAGGTGGGGTTTTGGATGCGTTTGCCGAAGACGCCGCACCATGAATTTGCAAAACCGGGCGAGGATCTGGTTGATGGCTTCTCGGCCTTCTCTGGCTAAGATCTCTGTGTCTAGTCTGAGATTACCGAGTTGTGTTGTGTGGGCGAAGCTTCATTGAGGTGGTAGCCCACGGTGATTGCAGGTAAGTGTATTTTCTTGTTTTCCTTTTTTTTCCAGTGTGTGAATTTTTTCTTCTCATGGATCAGCCTCCATCTTCCCCGGTGGCGACTACTTCTTATGCGGACGTGGCCCGGTCTTCCTCTCCGCCACCGGTCCTGCCCGCTGCCACACCAGACCAGCCGTCGTTTCGAGCCTTCTTGCAAGGTCTCGAGGACGACCAAGAGAATAAGCGGCCCATATCTTTCTCCAGGAATTCCTCCCTTTTCCTGTACGGAGATGGAGCCGTCAATAATGTGGATGTCGGCGTGGCCATCCACGAAGCCGGGCTTGGAGCCAGGGTTCGGGCGGTGCTCTCGGGCTCTGGGGGGGCTACAGAGATCCTCTGCAGCTCCCCACAAGATGCTGAGTTGCTCTCAACCCGCAACCTGGTGGTGAAGGGGGTCGGCTACCCCCTTCGTGGGTCCAGCCCGGTAGCCTGGATCAAGGTTCGTGGCCTTCCACTCGCCACACCGAATGCCATACCGGAAGGCATTCTCTCCCGTTATGGGAAAATATTACGACCTCTGAAATATGACTGCCTGCCGGGACTGCCTTTCCTTTCCGGACAGCGCAGTCTAAAGATGATGCTGCGGGAACCGATCCCCCGACGAATCCGCGAGGAGATCGAGGGAAGGTATTATACCTTCCAGGTGGTGTACAGGGACCAGCCCCGTGCACCTCCCTTTTGTACCCGGTGCCGGGAGACGGGCCATACTGAAGCTACGTGCTCAGATGTCCCCGTCACCCAGGTACCGGAGCCAGCGCCGGAACCCTCATCCGTACCTACACCAGCACCAACGCCAGAACCTACACCAGAGCCGACACCGGAGCCTGTGCAGGTTGTACTACCTGCACCAGTACCGACGCCGACGCCGGCATCATCTCCGCCTATGAAGCCTGCACCTGCCATGGCTCAGCCGGCGGCACTCACACTTTCGGAACCTGTTTCCGACACCACTTCCGCCGCCCGCTCTTGCTCGGTACCTCCCCCTCCGTTGCCGCGGAGGGTTCGGCCCCGGGGGTCCCGGGCTGCCAAACGAACCGTGCGGGATTCCGCACCTGTCTCACCCCCCAAACCAAAGGAGCGACGCAGGTCACGATCCCTCGAAGCTCCACTACAACAACTTTTGGAGGCCATAGCGCAGTACCCTCCAGTAACTCCGGGGGCTGAAGACATGGAAGAGTCGCCCGAATAGAGGAGACCCTTCCATTTCGACTCCTTTCGGACAACTTAACCCACTAAATGTCCTCGGACTTTAATCACGCATTTGTGACTATGAATAGACGCTTGAAATTTTTATCCCTGAATTTGAGAGGGATAAAATTCAAGTCCCAGTGGAATACTTTCCTAGACCACCTACAGCATTCAGAACTTTCCTCTATAATATGCATGCAAGAACTCCACTTACAATCTAATCAAGAATTAGCTAGTTACTTTGCTAACTGGACCGGACTAATCCACTCCAGCCTTGAAAAAGTAGGTAGGGCTAAAGGTGTTGCTATTCTAGTACATAGTAACCTAGGTTTCCAGATAGAACACTCTTACAGTGATAATCATGGGCGTATCGCCATAGTTATTTGCCAAACCCAGTTCCAAAGAAAAGTGATGATCGCTTCAGTGTACGCTCCTACCGTTGCGAGGGAACGGACACTGTTCTTTCAGAACTTCAATGATATCTTAGAGCAGGAGCTTAGGTCTCACCCTGCTGATGACTTATATATTCTAGGTGATTTTAATTGTGTCCCATCCCACGACCTCGATAGGCAGGGACCGGACATTAAGAGTAGGACGCATCTGATCGGGGCGCTGCAACTGCAAACCATGTGTTCGCAGTTTGGCGTGGTCGATGCGTATAGATTCAAAAACCCAGACGCGTTGTCATACACTCACTTCAGTAAAAAGTATAATGTAGCAACTAGAATAGACAGAGTGTATGTCTCTAAACACGTAGCGCAATCACTTCAAAGCGTTTCGCACGACGCCTTCGCGGGAAGTGACCACTTCCAGGTTCGGGCCGAGATTCTTCTTCCGGGGAACGCCAGGGGACCGGGGCTCTGGAAGCTCAACAACAGTATTCTGACGGAGTCAGAGTATGTTGAGGGTGTACAGAGTCTCTGGGAGGACTGGTCGCTTCGTCGGGCGGAGTTTCCGGACCCACTGGAGTGGTGGGATATAGGTAAGGCTAAACTAAGGAACTTCAGTATTACGTATTGTCAGGTACGTACGGCTTATAGGCAATTCTTAGAGGATCAATTGACAGACTCTTTAAAATTAGAGCTAAAACAAGCGGCCTTAGGGCTAGATAGAAGTGATAAAATACAAGCCATCAAAACCGAGTTAGCAAACTTACAATTACACAAAACAGAAGGCGCTAGAATTAGGGCCCGAGTACCGGCCATGAACGGCGAAGGAAATAGAATGTCTTTCTGTGGTTTAGAGAAATCTAGGGCAGCAAAGAAATCTATAACCAAGTTAAAAACTAAAGACGGCCGCGTTCTTACTAGTACAGCAGACATCCTTAGGGAAGAAGCTCGCTACTATCAAGATCTCTACACTAGGGCGGACACTTGTCCGTCTGCTCAGGACAAATTCTTGGCGTGTCTAAACTTAAACTAGACCCCCTAGAAGCCGAGCAGTGTGAAGGCCCCTTAACCGTAATGAAATAAAACAGGCCATTAGGGCCTCAAATAAAGACAAGTCCCCAGGAGATGATGGCCTTACGCTGGATTTCTATAAGAGGTTTGAATACCTCCTAGCTAAGGACCTGACATCGGTGCGATGAATAGCGCATACGGTAAGGGGTGCTCTCAGAAAGCCAACGCACTGCCACTGTCGTCCTGCTGCCGAAGGAGGGCGATGGGGAGTGCTTGGACAACTGGAGACCCATCTCCCTCCTAAATAGCGACTATAAAATCATAGCTAAGGCGCTAGCCAATCGGCTGGCCAAAGTTATGGATAAAGTTATCAGTGCTGATCAGACCTGTTCAGTACCAGGGAGGAGTGTCTCCGACACTCTTCATCTGTTCAGAGAAATTACAAGTAGGCTAGACACGGAAAATTCCTTAGGAATCATGCTAGCCGTCGATTTTCAAAAAGCCTTTGATAGGGTAGACTGGAATTTTCTTCTTAAGACACTTAAAACCCTTGGATTTGGGGAGTATTTTCTTAACTACATTAGACTAATCTACGCACACATACAGACACACTTAGTACACAACGGCTTTCGTTCTTCGTCCCTCCACCCTACTCGTGGCATTCGGCAGGGTTGCCCCCTGAGTGCCATGCTTTTCGTCATTGCCGCCGAACCGCTGGCCGCTTTCGTGCGCCACTCCACCACCATCCAGGGAATCCACGGAAGCAATCGCGCAGTATGCGGATGACACCACCCTCCTGCTCCGTGATGAGGCCAGCCTGGCGGCAGCCTTCGATGCCCTTGAGGCCTACGGAAAGGCCTCAGGGGCGAGAACCAACCTCAGGAAGACGAAGGCGGCGTGGCTTGGGGGCACCCAGGCGCCACTTTCGAAATATCCGGTACAGTGGGTGGAGGACAAGATACATCTCTTAGGTATCTTCTTCCCCCTTAACAACCGTACTAATGTCCTGCCCCTTAATTGGAATCCTGTTATTAACCACATCCATGCTCAACTAACCCGCTGGTCTTCCCTTAACCTCTCCTTCTTCACAAAAACTTTTCTTATTAGTACATACTGCACACCTAGCATTTATTACAAATCTAAAATTATAGGACTGCCAGGTTGGGCGCGCACCTCCATAGACGCCGGTTTTGACCGGTTTCTGTGGCAGGGGCGCAAACACCTGGCCAATACTCAAATAACAAGACTCCCTCGAAAACAAGGAGGACTAAACCTCCTCAACCTAGCGAGCAAAAGGTGCTCAACTCCTAAAAACGGTATTTGATATCATAAGGACTGTAGATAGACCACGGTGGCAAACTCTCTTCTTAGATCGCGTAGCTACGGCCTTTAAATATCTGATGGTTTGCATGTTTTAACTAACAACTAAAACTATATAGAGCCACACGAAGACTTCTAACCGACTACCACGTAACCCTTCTCACTACATGGATAAATTCCGACATTAACATAAGTACAGACAACTCCGTAAGCCTAGGGACTAACGTAGTTGATCTAGACAAATTATCCCATCGGGATCTTTACTTCTTCCTGTCGTCGCGCCCGATCACGGAACCAGACTACAGGGGGAAGTGGGAAGCTATTCTAGATTCTGGCCCTCTTCCATGGGTAGGATTTGGACCAGCAGCATCAACCGCCTGGTGGATGGGTATTCCTCCGACATACACTGGAAACTCTTACGACATGTACTCCCTACGAGGGAAAATAAACACAAATGGAAATTATTAACTTCTCCGAAATGTCTCGCTTGTCCCGAGCAGGACGACACGGCCATCCACTGTCTATTCTCCTGCCCCGGCAACATAGAACTGTGGAGCCCAGTCCGAGATTTGGTCTACCGCATTCAAAGTCCCCAGCGCAAACTCACTTTGTACTGGCGCATCTTTGGGTTCCCCCTTCGAATAAAAAGAACCGTCTTTCGAACTTCCTGGTCTTCTCCGCCCAGCGGATCGCTTGGGGCAGTCGGAAGGCTCTAGAGGGCGGTCAGCCCACCTCAACCAAAACTACGTGACGATTTACTGACGGCAGAAATATACGGTCATGCAGTCCAGCATCACTGACAGGGCGACATACTCGTCCATCTGGCTCATCACCAACGGCGCCCTCGGGACCATTTCAACTGACCACCACCTACGTCTCTTCACAGATTGATGTCTTTTATGGATACAGCCCTCAACTCTTCCGTCTCAGCTCTTGGAACCACGTCACTTCAGCCACTGCACTTCTGTATCACCGCTCTTCTATCCACATACATCCAACCTCAGCACTAGGCCAACCCCCGGGTTCCACTCCATCGGCGGGCTACGGTGTTTATTTCGATCTCCTACCTACGTTTCGGACCACCTTTCGTCGCAAACCCCCTTAGTTCCCTTTTTTTTCCCTCTCTTCCTCCCTTGTTTTCTTCTTCTTTCTTTCGGTCTTTCGTTTTCAGGAAAGAAGATTTTAACTTTCGGATCTTTCGCTTCTTTTATCACCTGCAACCACATCCTTCCTCCACCATCTTTTTTTCCACCCTCCCAACCTCTCTATTTTGTAACTTTTCCTCCCCCGTTCACTTTTCTCCCCCCGGATTTTCCCTCTTTTTCCCCCTACTCCTCCGCCTTCGTCGTGGAATTGGGTGCTGAACGAGAAGATGGTTTTTCCACCACCTCTCCGGCCGCGCTACTTCCCGTCGTCATCTCGCTGACGGGGTCTTTTAGACCCCCATCGCGGGACTTCCGCTCTTAAAGTGTATCGGATCCGGTCCACGGGATGACTTCACAACCCGTCCATTGGATCACGATTATATCTTTACAGCTTCTACATTTGCCAGCCTCGTCAGATGCCTCTTCAGTGTTTTTGAGGGAGAACGTTGTTTCCCCTCTAAAATCAAGGCACATTTGCCACAATATAATTAAAGACCCTCTCCCCCGTCCGGTTGGATATTTCAGAAATAAACAGTGGTCCCCCCACCCCAGCATACACCTTTAGGGACAGGCGGAGAGTCAGCTCCGTATCCGAGAGTCCAGCCTCTGGAAAAATCGCACCTCTCCTGCCGTCTCACGGAGGAGATCAGGTAGCCCGCTGCTCTCACTCAGCCTCCTCCCTCCTCAGAATAGCACCACACGGACACACAAAAAAGATCAGATAGATTTTGTGCTTAGGAAGACGAGATCGTCCCGCTCGAAGAGGCGCTGCCCAAGTAGAGTCGCTTTTGTGGAGCCATCCAACCTCTGGTCGCCGAAAGGTCAGTTTGGATTTCATCCCAGCCCGTAGTTTTTTTTGCTAAATTTTCAGTAATTATTAATTCCCTCGAGGAAAGTTCCCCGCTCGCATATCGTCAGTCAGATTATCTAGGTTCTTTTTCAGGTTTAGATGCAGGTGGATCTTGATAGCACAGGTTAGTTCCGTCCTCTCTTCTCTCTTTCTGATTCTGCGCGTAGTCTAGACACCACCTGCTGCTGCGTAATTGGTAAGCCTATATAGGCACGTCGGAGTTCGGTACTTGTAGGGTTAACGATCCCCCGTTTTTTTGCCGAATCTCCACCTAGAGTCTATTTATAGTTTATGTTTCTATTTTCACTTTCCCTCTTTAGCTTAGAAGTGCGTGACGTAAATTGCAGGTCCCCCTCCCATTGTTAGCTTAGCGTAGGTCGGCCATCTTGGCTTAGCTCCTTCCACGCACGTGGTAAATTTTAGCGCCGCGTCCGTCTTTCCATCTCATTGTTCTCTTCCAGTGTCCGCCGCCGCCGCCCAGTGGGCCGTGTTTTTAATAAAGGAGCCTACTGGGCTCTAACCCCGGCAGCTCGCCTCCATTTTCAGCCTTTGCGAGTGTTTTTGTTCTCCGGCTACACCCGGTCCAGGTCACCGCCACGTGCCGGCATCCATTTGTCTATTGTCCGTCTCCGTGTGCGTTTTGCCGTCTCCCCCAGCATCCTTAAGCTCTCTTCCTCTTTCTATCCTCCTCTGTCCACTCGGTAGGTTCCTCGGTCCATCCCCCCCGATTTTCGCTATCTAGACTCTTTCCATCCACCTCCATCCCGCTATCCTAGCAGCCATCCTTCCTTCCTTCGCCCCTTAACCTCTCCCTCGAGACCTACTCCTCTCCAGTAGGCCCCTATTTCCGTCGGTAAGAACACCGATGGCATCGATGGAGCCCCAGCCGTCGACTTCAACCAACGTTGATTACGCGAAGGCCGGCTTCGCAAGCTCCCAGCGAACCATCCGATAGACCTGGGGCCGATAACGGGATAAAACCTTTCGGCCAATTCCTGGAGGAGCTCGCCATCAACCCCGGCCACCCCAAGAACCTTACGTTCGAAAACAAGAGCTCGAAATGCCTCGTTTGTCCCGAGCAGGACGACACGGCCATCCACTGTATTCTCCTGCCCCGGCAACATAGAACTGTGGAGCCCAGTCCGAGATTTGGTCCTTCGTATTCAGAGTCCCCAGCACAAACTCACTTTGTACAGGCGCATCTTTGGGTTCCCCCTTCGAGTAAAAAGGACCGTCTTTCGAACTTCCTGGTCTTCTCCGCCCAGCGGATCCCTTGGGGCAGTCGGAAGGCTCTAGAGGGCGGTCAGCCCACCTCAACCAGAACTACGTGACGATTTACTGACGGCAAAAATATACGGTCATGCAGTCCAGCATCACTGACAGGGCGACATACTCGTCCATCTGGCTCATCAACGCCGAATTTCCGCAGGTAACCGTCTACTACTCAACACAGAATGAACCAACAACCTACAGCCTCATCACCAGGCCAACCCCCGGAGTTCACCTCCGTCGGCGGGCTACGGTGCTTTCGACCTACGAAGTTTCGTCCACTTTCGCCACAAGAACAAAGATTTTAACCCTTTCCTCTTCCTTTGTCTTTCCTTCGCCTTTCGTTTTCAGGAAGAAGATTTTAACTTTCGGAAGAATTTTATCATCACCTTTACCTTTCCTTCATTTCCACCCCTCCCAGCCACCATCTATTTATAACTTTCCCCCTCCTCCTTACCCCCCCCCCGGACCATCCTCGTTCTTCCCTCCTATCAACGTGTTTCACTTCCTTCAGTTGCGGAATTGGACGCTGACCGGGTCGATGGTCTTTCCACCGTCTCGGCCGCGCTACTTCCCCCTCAAAACTGCTGCAGGGGTCTTCTAGTCCTCCTACGCGGGAGCTGCACCCTTCAGGGAACGGGGCACCGGTCAGCGCGATGACCTTTCACCTCGCTGTCCGGGCTACTTCCGTCCTTTTCGCAAGGCGAGGGGAGAACGTTGTCTCCTCTCATCGGCAAATCGAGGCCGATACAGATCCCCTCCCCCTCCGGTCGGATGTCTCAGTGGCCCCTGCATACACCTCTAGGGACGGGCGGAGAGCGAACTCCGTACCTCTCCTGCCGGCTCACGGAGGAGGGGGTCGGGTAGCCAGCCCCCTGCTCTCCCCTCACAGCACTCAGCAGATTTCCGGTGTAGAAGACGAGACCGACCAACTCGGGGACCCATCGCGGCCGGTAAAGTTCCTTTGGAAGACCATTTCTCGCCGGAAGGTAAGGGGCCGTTTCCCTGCTATTTCCAGTAATCTCCAGCTCCCGTAATCATTAATTCCCTCGAGGAAATAACATCACCTCCACATCATCAGTCAGCTTAGGGATTCCTTTTCCAGGATTGGCCCCGGTAGACAGCTTGTTTATAGTGTAAGCCGCCCTTTTAGGGCTCGTCCAAACCCCCTCCGTGATAGTCTCGGTTCCCCCTCTGTCTCCAGGTGGATTCCACCCCAGCGCCTCTTCATAGTCAGTTTTCCTCTGTTTCTTTTCCTTTTCCAGCTCAGAAGCGCGCGATTAACTGTCAGCTTGGTGTAGGTCGGCCATCTTGGCTCAGCTCCTCTTCACACCACGTGGTACATGTCAGGCCCGCGCCCGTTCTCTGCTTCACACCCTGGTCCCCGCGCCTGCTACCCCCGGGAGGCCGGGTATCACCAATAGAAAAGCCTACTAGGTTTTCCTTTTGCAGCAGCGGACCTCATCAGTGCGGTTTTACGGCGTAGAACTTCGGCCATTTACGGCACCGGCCGAGCGCCGTGACTGGGTCAGCGCCACGTGCCGGCCTCCCTCTGTCTCCTCCTGTCCGTCTCCCTGCGCCAATCTCCTCGATGTCTGTCTATCCACTCGTTAGGCTCCTCGACCCGTCCCCCCCGGTATTTTCGCATCACTGACAGGGCGACAAATGCATCCATCTGGCTCATCAACGCCGACCATCAACTCCGCCCTCACCTCATCTCAACTCCAGGCCGACCCCTCGAGTCCCATCACCACCCCTACGTCCGTCCGCCGGCTGTTCACCTTTCTGATGATGCCTACGTTTCGTCTGGGGACTAAGATTTTAAAACTCCTTTTCCTCCTCTTTATCCCTTCTCCCCCTTTTCGTTTTAGAGAGATTGTAATTTTTTTCGGAAGATCTTATCTCATCGGCATCCCTCTCCGGCCTCCCACTTCTTCCCTCTTTTGGACTAACCTCGCTTCTCCTCTCTCCTGCAGCTTCATCACCTCTGCTCCAGCTTCTGCCTTCACGATGTGGAATTGGGCGTCGGTCAGCATGACGACTGTCACCGGGCAACCTCCCGTCTACACCTCAACCTGACGTCATCTCCGACCACCACGTGACGAGGGGAGAACCTGTCTCCATCCATTTTCTCCTCACACGGCACTTTAAGCCTCATCTCAGACTCTCGCCTCCCTCATCCGGTCACCCCAGCATACACCTCTAGGGACAGGCGGAGAGTGAACTCTGTATCCGAGAGTCTCAGCCACGACAAACCGTACCTCTCCTGCCGTCTCACGGAGGAGTTTGGGCAGCCCCCTGCTCTCACCAGCCTCCCCTTCAAACCTCGGACGACCCCGAATTCCGACAGCAGAGCCGTTTTATTCGAAGATACAGCATCTTCAAGGTAAGACACTTTTTTATGCAAATTTATTCAAATTTCCGTGCGTTTTGCGTTTTTCTTGAGTTCCTCGTGCTGTGAATTTCTCAGCCTAGCGACCTATTGTTAGTTAGTTTTCTCCATCCTGTGTTCACTCTTCGATTTTGGTGCCAGATTAGTTTAGAATGGACTTTGTTAGTCAGAGAGGGGCTTTGGTGATTAACCCTGTGTCAGGTTCTCATGCATATTCATTAGGTGGGCGGATCACTTTCCTGCTATTTATCTCTTTGTTAGCTCGTGCTGAGTCCTCAGGTTATTGTCTGTAGATTATCGCGTAGAGCTCGCTTGCGGGGAGGGATCTAGTATGAAGCTCGTCTGTTATATTTATCGCGTAGAACTCGGGCTATTGTCTGTAGATTATCGCGTAGAACTCGGGTTATTGTCTGTAGATTATCGCGTAGAACTCGGGTTATTTCCTGTGTTTAATATTTAGAATAATTTTAGGACATAAATTATTTTCCTGACTTAGATTAATTACTGTGACAGGATCCCTCTCTCCTTTGTTCCCCTTCACCTGACTCGTGCTGTGTTTACTTCACTGCTTCACCCTTTGACCACCGACTGTTTTCTGTCGCCTTTACTAATCATCTCTCTCTGTGTTTATAGTAACTGATGGAGCCCCAGCTATCAACCGGTGATGCGGAATCGTCGCCGAGGCTGTTAAAAGCCCTGACGTAGGGATTAATCCAACTCCCGCGAAGGACGACGGGGCCACCGGGATTCCGTCCTCCATGGAATTCCTGCAAGAGCTGGATATGGAGCCAGGCAACCGGAAGAACCTAAGATTGGAAAAGAAGAGCTGTCTCTTCATAGACTGGAACAACAGCATGGCCACCTCAGAAGTCGGACGGCCTGAACGAACGAGTGAGGGCGGTGCTCAGTAGCTATTGGGGGGGGGGCTACTGAGATAATTGGCAGTTCTGCGGCTAATGCCGAACTCCTCTGTACAAAGTCTAAACGTAAAAGGGACCAGCCACGTGACGAGGGGAGCCAGCCCAGTTGTGTGGGTAAAGAGCCGTGGACTCCCCCTCACCACTGGCTGTGCGATTCCCCAACAAATTTTGAGGAAGTACGGGAAGGTGTTAATTCCCTTGAAATACGACTGTTTGCCTGGTTTGCCCTTCCTGTCAGGACGGAAGTGGCAAAATGATCCTGAGGGAAGCAATTCCCAGAAGAATCAAGGAGACGGTCGATGGAAGGACACATCCCTTCCAAGTCTTTTACAGAGACCAACCAAGTGCTGCCAAAACTACAAAACGGTCGGACACCAAGAACAGGTGCCCATCCATGGTAACCACGGGCGAAGGAATCGGGTGGAAACCACAGAGGATAAAACAAAAGACCAGCAGAAGGTAAGTGAAACTACTGCTACCTTAGAATTACCGAAGCCTTTGGAAAAGAAGAAAAAAATCTGAAGAGAAATCGCCAGCCAAGGACCAAAATCGTAAAGATCCTGGCAAAACCAATACTCCAACACCATCTGAGGATGAGGAGGACGTGATCCTCCTCTCCATACGCAAAACAATGCGCCCGAGAGGTGCCAAACGCACAATACGAGACTCCATCCCTCCTAAGAGGAAGATGGTGGAACCTCGCAGGGCTCGTTGTTTGGAGCCGCAACTTTCAATGGATACTCAATCAGTATCCACAATCCTCAGGAACCTGAATCGCTCCCTCCCTCCCCCCGTTAAACAGACTCAGGGGCACGGCCCCATGGAAGTGCTCACCTAAATAGGTGTCGCTTTCTTTGGGCGGATTTTTCGGGTTTAACTTTGAGCTGATTAAGCGATTGTCCAGACGTTTGGAATTTTTATCCCTGAATTTAAGAGGGATAAAATTTAACAAACACTGGAATGACTTTCTAGATCATCTAGAACATTCTGCAAACGATAGCATAATATGCATGCAAGAGCTACATCTACAAAACAAACAGGAAATAGATAGATACTTCACTAACTGGCATGGAACAATACACAAGTTTAGTCCCTATAGGTAGGAAGAAAGGTGTCTGCATTCTTCTCCACCATAGTCCAAATATAGAAATAGAACTCACCTTCAGTGATAATGAAGGTAGAATAGCGATAGTTTGCTTTAAAAATCAGCTCCAAAGAAAAGTGATCGTGTCGGTGTACGCCCCTACAGTGGAGAGGGAGCGGACGTCGTTCCTTCAGAACTTCAATGATATCTTAGAGCAGGAACTCAGGTCCTACCCTGTCTAAGATATTTATATCCTAGTTAACACTTACAAGCACACACAATATTTCCTTAGCCTTCCTTACACAGACAGACAGATGACAACTCAGATATACTTATCAGAATATTCCAAACTCAGCCAGAATTCCTTTTTAATTAAAAAAATGCAAACTAGGGCACAAAAATAAAATGCTGTAAAATATGGAGAAAGTGCCTGGTATTTACAGCTGATTTAAATGTTTGTGGGGCTTTAGAAAACTTCAGTAGGTTAGCTTTTTATTTATATTTTCCTATTTACATTTCAATATAGCAAATCTAAATATGTATAGTATGTATTTCAAAGCAATGCCTTGTGTTGCTTTTGGCTGGCATACGTGTGAACAATGTCCATATAGACAAGACTACAAAGTATATCCCATTCAGCGTCAATATGGCAAGATTTGTGAGACTACTTTGAGTCGTAGTAGTTTGTTGCAAGCTTTTGATCAGCTTTAATTTTGAAAAGGATCAGTTACCAGAACAGTTAGTGACCATGTGTGAGATAGATCTTCAAAGCAATTTCTATGTTAGGAAAAGTAACTTGAACATCATTGTGAAGTATGATATTATACATAAATGTTTCCAAGATGCAGTCTTCCTTTTTCTGATCCAAAAAGACAGAGGAATAACTGGAACACCAAGGTTGATATCCAGATCTTGCTTGTAGAAGTCCAACAACTTACTTGCATCAATTGTAATAGAATCAGGGTCCACATCCAAGAAGATTACATAATTTGCTGTAGGTTAAGTGAAATTTCAGGCATACCAAAAGCCTGTTGATACATTGTTAACAGACCTTATTATGAAAAGCTTCCTTTAGCATCAGCTTATTGGCTGCTGATGCACAATATGATGATAGCTCAACACTTTTTCCTGAAAGAATCTTGCCAGCTTCTTCAAAATTATCATGACTAAATCTTTGAGTGACTTCAAAACACCAACCACAGAATTCAAATTGAGTTACACTGCTTCCAAAGTTTTGCTGATGTTGTTGAAGTGCTTGCAAGATAAAATTCCTGTCTTAAGTTTACTCATTTGATCATATGGTCCTCATGTTTTACTGCAATATTAGCCACAGAATTCCCCTATGTTAATCCTAGCACCTTGAATAAATATTAGAAATGTTCTGTCATTTCTTTTCTATTATGGCCTGTTGACTTAAGAAAGGTTACAAAGCGCTACACAGGCCGATTTAGTTTGAAATATTGCAAAATGACAGTAAGTTGGTGAATGAGAGCATTGTCTTCACATGAATGCAAAGATATTGAATTATATTTTTTTCTGTTTAACTCGATCAATCAGGACATCTACAACACTTTTGCCATGACCTAAGTCAGTTCCTTGCACACACTTGCTGATATAATTGATGCGTCTCTTGCCTTTTTAGCTTTAGTCTGACTGTGCTATGCCAAGAATGTGTTACACTTTGCAATCAATTCCAACAGACCAAAGTAGTCACCATTGCATGCAGACCTAATTGTTTGATCATTACCTCTCATAGCAAACCCTTACTCTGCAAGAAATGCTACCAACATCCATTACGAATCCTGGCTACTTCACTTTGATGTTCACCTGGTATAAGAATAGCTTCAGGAGAAGGTCCATCAGTAGGTCCAGATGCATCACGTTGTAAGAAGATACACTTATAGGTGCTTAGCAATTCTTTACTCCAGCTCCTGCTGCTTCTCTCAAATACTTCTTCATCACTGTGACTTGTTAATTGTTTCTCCACAGCCTTTTTTTTCTTTATTTTCCATAATATATGTCTTAAAAATTCTCACTGATGAAGTCTCAAGAATAATGTGAGAGCTGACGACTTCCCCTTTTCAGAACTGTTTGGGTAAACAACCTGTTATCTGACCCTAATGGGATCTAGAGATGGTTGGATACCTAAACCAGTGTTGTTGCTTATCCAACAACTTTCTTTAGTTTTTTGTTCAGTAGTAAAGACTGGCTGAACTATTTTAAATATTAGTTAGATAACATGTTGCAACCTACCGTCAAGCAAGAAGTGTAAAGGATGCTAACTATTTCACAAAGGTTGGATATTTGAAAATGAATTTACTTGGCTTATTGGATGGAAAAGTCAGATATCAAAGACCAGTTGGATAACTGGAAGTCAAATGACAGGTGGTTGACTGATTTGATTTTCTTCTATTAAAGCATTTTATAATCTGATACAATACAAATTTTAAAAAGATGATAACATTTTCTTTAAAGTTTGTTTGCAGTGTAAAATTGTATGATTGTGTTTTTGTTGTTTTTATAGTTTGTGTTATCATGGAGTGGATCCAGAATTTTTGAGAAAGTTGGGGTGATCAATAGAAATGGCGGTGGTAATATGGCACATCTCGGAAACGGGGGTGGGGGAAAGACAAATGAAAACCAACTTCCTCAATACTAATCCTGGCCTACAAGAATTAATGAAACAAACCACCTGTCATCAGAGCTCTCAGTTGTTTGACCCTTTCCATGTTAGTTTGGATAAATAGTCTGAATCAGTGTTGATTATAGTTGACAGTTGGGTGAAATGTGGAGATGGACATTGGCACTGTTTCTCTCAATTATTAGCCAGGCAGCTTTCCAGAGCCTATGGGGCAAGTGAGCAACCCCATTTTTGCTTGACCAATATACCCGCAAAATACAGCCCCAAAGATCTTATCTCATCATTGTAACATAATAAAATTAATACATAACCCACCAGTAAAAAAATGAAGGAATACTTCAAATGTCTACCATTCAGCCTTTATTCCATGTTCTTCTTGCATCCACAATAAAAATGAAGCAAAATTGGCAAATATGGACATTTCTGATGGCATTAATGCTATGTATTATTTGTAGACTAATGGAATTACATATCACCTTGGTTTTCATAATCTGAAAATTGCAATATCAGCATTTTAAGTTCATATTATTCTTTTGTTACTTTTATAATAATAAAGATAATATATATATAATTTATATATCATTGGTTTTGATGAATTGTCAATGATAACTTTATAGCTAGAAAAATGAATTATAGACTAAAATATCAATAACCAATCAGACATTTAA